>OX183130.1:30629464-30933027 GCA_945261195.1 Cryptosula pallasiana
ATAATTATTTATTTATTGTTATTGTAATCAAAATCAATTAACAACAACGAACAATAATAATAATAATCATCAATAAATAATTATAATAATAATAATAATTATACAAATTCAATAGTTACATTTTAAAAATTCATCATTTGGAAAACTATTTCAACGTGAAATATACTGTATCCTATGTAGTATACTCGTTTGGTTGATTTATGACTGCATAAACGAAACAATTAAACAGAATAAATTGACTAAAAGCAGGAAGAATGAAATTTTTAAGAAACACCCACCATCATGATTGCGCTTCCTGTTATCGGTTCTTAGCGTTGGCGCATAAGTCTATTTTTCTGTGACGACGAAACTTGACGAAGTAATCTGAAAACGGTCACCTGAAGCTAGAGTACTCCCCGCAATGTGAAATCTCAATCGTAAAATGATAAGTCGTTACAAAGCGATGCAGATATTTTTTCATTGCTGAATTACTTGAACTTGTAGGTAAAATTGCCAATTCATTGACTAGGCAAAGTCTTACCTATAAATATGATTGAAATATGGCGGGAAGTATAAAATACCTTAGTTGTAAATGGCTTGATTTTTCTGTATAGTATTTATCACCCAACACCTTTTTAATTTCTCACCATCTTATGATACCAACCATGACTCACCTTTCCATAAACTCAATAGATATCCACCCTAATTTGACCCTTCAAATTAAAAATGGTAACAGCAATTGACTATGTTTTATATTCAATTCTTATTTATTATTATTATATTAATTAATTATTTAATTATTATTAATTAATAAATAATAATAATAATTGTTGTTGTTGTTTAATAAATGACCAATAAATAATATATATGTTGTTAAAAATAAGAACGAATAATCGTTTTTTTTATTTATAATAATTAGCAGTTGAATTTTTTTTAATTATTATATTTATAATAATAATAATACATAACAACAGAAGTAGATTGTTGTTAATGATAATATTATTTACTTACTTCGTACTTCTAGGATGATTGCCAACTTCAATGCTGAAGGTCCCGGCAATGTGGCAAGCCGTCTGTCGGTAGTCGGTCCAGTGTAGTCAACGGGAAATCAGGGGATTGCCAGTCTTGGGTCCTAGCCAGCCCCCGGGGACCATGTAGCAGTGAGCTACTGGGGGGCAAGGAATTCCAGACTTTGGCTGTAGCAACGAAGAAACTCTTTTGGTGTGATTTCGAGTTGCAGTGGGGGATGGTGTACTGCTGGTCATGGCGTCTTGAGTAGCCCAAAGTTGGGATGTGCCTGTCGAGGAAGTCCTCAACATTGACCGCGACCTCCCTGAAGTGCATCGCCCGGAAGAAACCCAGTCTTCTTCTCTCTCTTCTCTCCTGGAGATTCTCCCACCCTAGTTCTGATACAAGCGCAGTGGAACTGGTGGTATGGTCTGTTCTTGGTATGTTGTGCACCATTCGAGCAGCTTTACACTGCACTGACTCCAGTTGTTTGGCTTGGGTGGTTGTCAGCGAGGAGTCCCACACCGTGGACGAGTATTCCATGATTGGTCTTACAAGGGAACAGTAGGCTTTGTCTCTGAGTCTGTTTAGAGATGATGGTATGCTTCTATGTATGAAACGGGGTACGGACCATTCGAAACTGACCTTTCGAAAATGGACACTTCGAAACTCTTTGGGGATGGGGGTTTGGGATTTGGGGTTGGGGGGGTTATTTTTAAGAGTTTCGAACAGTTCATTTTCGAAACGTCAGTTTCGAATCATGGCGGAATCGTATGAAACCTACCTTACCAGAAGCCTTCCCTGTTATGTAGCTAATAATGTATGTAGTATGTATGTTGTTCTTAGTAGTTAGTTAGTAGTATTACTTCCAACTATTACTTGGTATACTCTCTAAATAAATTGATATTAATTATGATAGTGGTGGTGTTGATATCAATCATATTATATAATAGTATAAATTATATATATTGTTTATTATTTATTTATTATGAATGATGATTTTTCAGGGCATTGATCGCAGATTAATCGACTGTTGCCTGCTCTTCTAACTGAAGTTATCGCCTTACGAACTGATTCGCGCCGAATTGTCTTCCTCATCAATGGCTAAATTACACATCTATCTGCTACTGTTGATAAAATATTGTTCATGGCTTTAGGTGAAACTAGCAGCCACTGTTTGAGCTTTGAGTCACCTGCACTTCCCTCAGGTGTAGAATTAGAGCTGGCAGACCGCTGTCAAACAATAAGTCCGGCACTAGAGTTGGCATATCTGGACAGCAAACATTTCAGCGAGCCTACTGCTGAGCTTTATTAAGTGATGGCCATTTGTTGGCCGGCACCTTTATTGTGTATATGTACTTCTAGCTTCTGTTTGCAAGTCTTCAACTTTTTAGTCTACTTCAGAGGTTCTACTAGTGCAAAAATCAAAGAGAGAGGTAGAGAGAGTGCTTGTGTAAGGGTAGTGTATTCTTCATACTGCTGGCTGAACTCTTCCTACTACCCTGAAGTAGGAGAGAGCTTCATCCAACGTTTATAAAAGAAAAGTTTCTTCAACAAAACTGTTTCTTCATGATGTAACAGGTAGCCTTATATACTGCTAAATTTGGGGGCTTTACAAGAAGGTATAAACACATAAAGGTATCAATACAATTAGTCTTAGATAATACTACAAACAATTGGTTGGCTTTACGGAAAGGTATAAATACATGGAGTTATTAATAAAAAAACAGGTGTGGATCAATCAAACCAGTATATGCATGCTAGTATATCGAAACTAGAGAGTTACAACAGAAAGTAGATAAAGGAAGGTCTCTACTGGGATGGTCTGAGTCATTTCCGGCTCAAATAACTGGATAACTGAAAAATTTGTATTGGACAAAATTCCAGTAGGCCATTTGATTGGCAGCAGAAAAGTACACACACATTGCATGTACATGCTCTTAAACATCTCTGTTATAAATAGACGAGATGGATTGACGTTTAAAACACCAGCAATCATTCATCATTATTGGGTATGAAACCTGTAGGGGTATGTGGTCTACACCTTGGAAAATTTTCCCGAATTTGTGCATATGTAGACTCATATAATTACCTACTTGCGTATTATATTTATTATGATCAATTGGTTGGTGTAGCGAGACATTCAAATTTATTTAATCCATCACATCTACCTTCTCCTTACACCTTACAAGCAACAATAATCAAGCCAGAGTCATATATTTTGCTGCCCTAGTCGTTACAGCATCAGCATTAGCTTGAGAAAGCTTGCAAAGGGTTAGAAAAATTGCGCCAGCTCACCCTCTTGAAACTGATGAAGTACACAAATTTTTAGCTAGTAGTGAAGCCAGCTATGTTTTTTTTCTGGAAAAAATTTGGTAGACTAAATAAAACTTCAGAACATTTACACCTCGTGAGTAAGACACTCTCCGAATCGTCAAAGCTTCAAGTCATTAGATGGGAGCAAACAACTACTGAACACAAAGTTCTGATGATGTGATATACTGAGTATGGTATAGATAGACCTTTCTCACCTATGGAGTTTAGCAGAACAAAACATTCATCTGTAGTGAACAAGCCTGGTAAAGGGAAAGGTTGGGTGGTTTCAAAGTACACAAAGCTAAAGATTCGGTGAGGTGTGACTCAGCATTTCAGCTGCAGCCATTTAACCTGTATATCAGCGTATTATAATATAGTTTGACGTTAGTAAATCCCTCTTGTACAGATCACATTCTGGGTCAGAATGAGGCTGTAAGCAAAACTCCCAACAACAACTGTTGTTAGAACTGTTTTCTAAGGGTCCATTTACACTAGTGTGCACCGTAGTGTAAATGCGCACCCCATACAAATATGAACACTGAAGTTTGCAGCGAAAATGCCAGCTGTTCAAAAAGTTCACATCAATACCGGTTCCGTATTATCTCAAAACTGAAATGGTCCCAAGGTGTTTTAATACAAATACGGAACTGATACACTGTATAAATGATTGTATAAACAGGTACCTCGCTGGGGAAAAATACCAAATCATAGCTGTTACAAACCGAGTCTAACATTACTTCGCGATTATAATCATTTTTTTCAATCCTTTTCCACACATTTTTTTATTTAAATTCACCGTCCATCCTGAGAAATAATGTAACAGCTCTACTGGCTACAGAACTAGTTCATTGAAGATTTCGAGAAGCATTCCGCCATCTCCCTACAATATTATTTATTACATACCTAGCTTCTCTATCAGAAGTACCATAATTGTCTCAGGGAACTATGAGATGTTTTGTTAAATTTTCAACGAAATTGTTGACTTAAGGAAATGGTTTACATATATGGCATCTGAGATCTAAAATTTATATATTATGGCAACTGTTTCCTCTCAAAAAGGAAAAAATTTTTAAATGGAATAGTGAAGACGAATGTTGTTTGTATCGATATAGAAGATAATTTTTACCTACTTTTTTAAATCTGTTGCTTAAAGTTTATCCAAGCTCACTTTAGCAATCGACAAGATTCTCTTGTTAGAAGGAACAATGGATGACTTGTTGGTTTATCTTCTCCCCTATGGTGATAGAACTCCCACAAAATACCTTGTTTACTTGTCAAACATCTGGTATAATTTACATGAATGGTCTGCTTTAAACTCTAGACATTTCATTCTAGATGCAACCGAAGTTGAGGTGCCAACAAATGATATTTGTGACTCTGCTTTTTACACCAACAATGCTGAGAAAGTGCTTTCTTTTTCACATATTAACAAAATTTTAAACCATATTTAAATTATAAATGGTTATATATGTTTGTAGCTGGAATTGCTAAGGTCAGTGAGTTGCTTGTACTTCCGTCCGCTGACTTGAGGAAGAAAGCCAAGCTGACAGAATCTCAATTAGACAACATCAAGGATCAGGCAGCTAAAGTGATTTATCCGATAAATGCTCAAACAGGTAAGTCAGTCTCAAGAATGTACACAAATGGCCCCTGTAACTCATAGAGTTGTCCTCCATCTTTTATATTTAAATCAACATCGCAAATAATAGTCTGCTAGAGACATTGCTAGATTGTTGGCTCTGAGTCACACTCAGTGAGGTTGACAACACAAAATAACCTCTGTTGAATTCTCTAACAAGTGCAGATTATGTTAACATTTCAGAGCGATGCCAGAGACTGATTACATACACGATGTTTGTTGTTACCCCGTAGGCTATCTAAGTTGGCATTGGTATATATTGTAGCGTTTGATAGGTGGAAGGTGTGCACAGATAGAATACCCACGGGATGTGAGAGTATAGATAAGCTATTACAAGGTATGTAACATGCTGGCAGTTGTATGTAAATGTGTATGTCGTCTCTCTTATCTGTTCACTGATAATTCTAGCGTGCAAACCTGTATGTTTACTCAGCCGAAGAAGCTACTTCTGATAAAGGTTTAGAATACTCAATCTTTTTTTATCTCTAATCTTTCAACTCCTGCATGTTTTATGAATCTGTTGATTTGTAATGCTGTATAACTAGGGCGATTATGCATTGATTGGGAGTTGTCCTTTCCTATTTTGGGTTCTTGCCATGAGAAGACAACTCATAAACCTCGTGAAAGTAGATTTGCATTCAATTGTATTTACTATTTTACTGCGTTTATTATACATTTGTGACGGTTTTATTGAATATATTGGTTTAGTTTCCATATTCAGTGCATGTATGCGTATCATGTGAAATATAAAAATTTCTACATTTGCATGCCGAAATTTGATAACAAGAAATCGATACTGTCAAATGTTTTTCTGGAAAATGTGGAAACTTGAAAACTATAATTTGTGTTGCAGCGAGGGAATCGTTTATTGATTTAAAACGTAACATCCTGGGCTGTTGGTATGTTTTGATAAGATGTGCACTGCTTCTAGCTGACGTAGTAGTAGCAGCGGTAGTAGTAACAGTGATATTTGGTATCATTCCAAGTTTTTTGACTTTTTTTAATCTACTGCCAGAAAACAGCCTTATAATATTTTGAGGAAAAATGTTAAAATTTTGTTAATGAAGAAAATTGTCTCCCTTGTTGTAATACAATCCTACAGGATATGACATCATCTGTATATGCTGCAGGTGGTATTTTATGTCAAGGTCTGACAGAGGTCACAGGAGAAAGTGCGACGGGTAAAACACAAATTTGTATGCAATTGTCTCTCACCAGTCAACTGCTCAAACGAGATGGAAAGTTATGTAGTAAGTCCGCAGCAAATATCTCAACCAATCAGATAACATTTCGGTAACTTTATATAAAACATTTTTTCTTCATTCTGAATCCAAATGTCCACACATTGTCTGCTGTTACACGAAATGATCCTGTTGCTGGAATTATTGGGAATTATCTACACTTACAGTAAGCTTGTAGAAAGAAGACAACTTCTGCCATTGAGCATAATGTATGTTGTACATTGCCCACTGTTGTAGAGAGTCTATATATCTGTACAGAAGACACATTTCCTACCCAAAGGTTGCTACAACTACAGGAAGCAATGAGAAAGAAATATCCTAGCCTGTGTTCCCACAAGTTTACTAACCATGTCTATGTAGAGCACATTGCTGATAAGGTGAAATCGTATTATATGACATCATGTTATGTGTTATAGTAACTCTAAATGGCTAACACCCATAATTGAGTATTTCCTACTACATGCATCTTATCGTAGCTGAGCTCGATTTCATTTAACTAATTCAATTGTATGTATTTCTGTGCTAGAGTTGTCTTCTCACTCTTTAACTCATATGTGAGTACCTTTATTGCTTGACGTGCATATGGACAACACTATCGGTTTCTATAGTATAAGTATTGCTTTCCGGCTCGTGCAAAACAGCAATGACTTCATGTCAAAGAGAAGACAATTCTGCATAACTTGATTTTTTACTATAAGTAGCTGAACATTAGGGTTTCATACCTGTTAATGGGCTATTCTGGCTGCTACTAGCTGTAGATTCTGTGCATTGTATAACTTGATATCTGAAATTTTTACTCATTTGCCTATCAGCCTTTGTAGCTGTCTTTGTATCATTTGATTAGAATCAGTTGCTGGCAACTATAGAAAACAGAATCCCTGCACTCCTGGATCGCGGACAGACTAATTTAGTCATCATAGACTCAGTAACTGCTGTTTTCAGAGGACAGGAAGTATGTCAAACTATGATGTCTCGTTCCAAGGATATAGCATCTATAGGCCTCAGTCTACATAAACTCGCTGAGAAATACAAAATCTGTGTAGTTTGCGTCAATCAGGTAGTTTGTTGTTTTCATTTCAACTTTATTGCTTTCTACTAACTACTGTATACTTACTACTGTCTACTAACTACTGTCTACTAACTATTGTGTACTAACTACTGTCTACTAACTACTGTCTACTAACTACTGTCTACTAACTACTGTCTACTAACTACTGTCTACTAACTACTGTCTACTAACTTCTGTCTACTAACTTCTGTCTACTAACTACTGTCTACTAACTTCTGTCTACTAACTACTGTATACTAACTACTGTCTACTAACTACTGTCTACTAACTATTGTCTACTAACTACTGTATACTAACTACTGTCTACTAACTACTGTCTACTAACTACTGTCTACTAACTACTGTCTACTAACTACTGTCTACTAACTACTGTCTACTAACTACTGTCTACTAACTATTGTGTACTAACTACTGTCTACTAACTACTGTCTACTAACTACTGTCTACTAACTACTGTCTACTAACTACTGTCTACTAACTACTGTCTACTAACTATTGTGTACTAACTACTGTCTACTAACTACTGTCTACTAACTATTGTCTACTAACTACTGTCTACTAACTACTGTATACTAACTACTGTCTACTAACTACTGTCTACTAACTACTGTCTACTAACTACTGTCTACTAACTACAGTCTTCTAACTACTGTCTACTAATTACTGTCTACTAACTACTGTCTACTAACTACTGTCTACTAACTACTGTCTACTAACTATTGTGTACTAACTACTGTCTACTAACTACTGTCTACTAACTATTGTCTACTAACTACTGTCTACTAACTACTGTATACTAACTACTGTCTACTAACTACTGTCTACTAACTACAGTCTTCTAACTACTGTCTACTAATTACTGTCTACTAACTACTGTCTACTAGCTACTGTATACTAACTACTATATACTAACTACTGTATACTAACTACTGTCTACTAACTACTGTCTACTAACTACTGTCTACTAACTAGTCTACTAACTACTGTCTACTAATTACTGTCTACTAACTATTGTGTACTAACTACTGTCTACTAACTACTGTCTGCTAATTACTGTCTACTAACTACTGTCTACTAACTACTGTCTACTAACTATTGTGTACTAACTACTATATACTAACTACTATATACTAACTACTGTATACTAACTACCAAATTCAACTTTTCATTATCTATGATTGTTATTATATCCAGTCACCTGTTATATCCAGTCACCTATTATCTCCAGTCACCTGTTATATCCAGTCACCTGTTATATCCAGTCAGCTGTTATATCCAGTCACCTGTTATATCCAGTCACCTATTATCTCCAGTCACCTATTATATCCAGTCACCTGTTATATCCAGTCACCTGTTATATCCAGTCACCTGTTATATCCAGTCACCTGTTATATCCAGTCAGCTGTTATATCCAGTCAGCTGTTATATCCAGTCACCTGTTATATCCAGTCACCTGTTATATCCAGCCAGCTGTTATATCCAGTCACCTGTTATATCCAGTCAGCTGTTATATCCACTCACTTGTTATATCCAGTCACATGTTATATCCAGTCAGCTGTTATAGACATTTGGAACTTCAAGATTAGAATGCAATTGAGCCTAGAATATAAGTGGCTATAGTCGCTATTTGGATACTTCAGTTATTCTAGCGATTTGTACTTTTGCTTCTATACAAAAAATGCTTTCACATACTGTTTTATGCTGTTGAGTTTTGGTATCTATTCCGCAGGTAACAGCTGACATGAAATCAGACAGTTTGGAGAAATCTCAACCTGCCCTGGGACTTACTTGGTCTAATCTAGTCACAACACGCTTGCAGGTACGACATTTATTAGCACACCCAAAAGGACAGTGTTCTTGTTGGTGCTGAGTTTGAAAGACTTATGAAAAAATAAGAAACGATGTTGTAGGCATCATTATTTGCTCGTTTGCTAAGTAGTTTTTGCTGTCTCAATGCGTTGATGCGACAAAAGTTATCAAATGGTTGTCATCGGTGAACCATCACAAACAACACAAGCATCTCCTCAATTTTTTCAGAATTTTCTCTCTTTTCGCAGCTGTTTATTTTTCACACTTTGGTACAAGATGACGGAAAGCACATTTCCTGTTTTATTTCTTGTTTTCAAAGAGTAGAAATAACTAATTTATTTGCTTGTTCAATAATACTGACTAGCAAAGTAATTGGTACAGTGGCGCCCTTGGAGTCTAGAATCAATGCTATAGTGTTTGTGCTCACAGGAAATGGAAAATAATCTAAGCAGCGATTAAGTCGCGTGCTGTTACTCTGCACCCAATATCCTGGCAGCGTTTAGTCAATCCTCAAGCCGTACCTTATCTTTTGTATGATTTCAGTTTTATCGACCTTCAAACCATAACATAGCCTCTCGTTCTATTCCTATGTTGTTAATTCAACTTACTGTAACCAATGAATTGTGTACACATCAAGTGTTAAGACAATAAATGGTTTCGCTGTCTCCAAACACGCACCAAACACAGAGGTGCACGAAAAGCATAATATGAAACATTTTTGATCGGCTGAACGTCTTCAGTTACTTTTGAAATAGCGACTGCTCAGTCTCATTTGTTTGTGCTCGGAACATTTTGTACTGCAAAATAAATAAATAATAGTGTTTTTAATTATTATTTTATTTATGTTCAATCTTGTAGTTAAAATATTTTTTCCGGTCATTTATTATTACCGTTGTCAGGCTCGTTCTGTATATCGCTGATTTCATTATAAATAATTTTTCATTTACAATAAAATGAAATAATACTTTATCATGCAAGGTGAATGCCGCAAATGGTGTGACAACTCCTTAGCCATTTTGTTGGGAAGACTGCTTTGCAAAATCAATGTTGGTTTTAACTTTCATTCCCGCTCAGTAAACAATGTGCCAGCTCTCAATTGAGTAGTATACATCCTAAACATAATCTCACGACTAAACATGGCCGCCGAGGATTGTAAATGTTGAGCACATTGTCAATGTCTACCATATCATGTTTGCTGGTAGATGCCTCCCATTCAAGCTATTAAGAAATACTTGAAAAAAACATATCAGGAGACAACAAATGTAGTGTGATCATGTGACATGTTATGTAACCTGAGTCATGTGATGTCAATCTAATCTTGTAATATTGGAGTTGTGGATTGTGGTGGTTATTTTAGGTAAAACGTGCAAATTCTGAATCACCTATGAGAGTGATGTCTGTGACCTTTGCCCCTCACCTACCATCAGATTATTGTGCATATACTGTCACCAAGGAGGGAGTTGTTTCCTTTCTTATGTAATATCGGACACATACATTTTTTTCTCACCATGGTGTTACATCCTTTTCTGATACTTTTAAACTATGTTCTAGTGCAAGCTGCCTTCTTTTGGTACCTTATTTTAATGTAAAGTTTTTTAGTTCGTTTCCACTTCGCAATAAATATTTTAATAGTGTGACTCAGGTTTCAGTGCTGTAACTGCCTCTCTTGCCTGTGTTAGTTTCACTCGCAATCAAACAAATTTATATAAAACCAATCTATATTTCCGATAAATACAAGTGAGCAAATGAAGATCTGAATGTAGTACAGGTAGTTCCACCGTTCAATAAATAGATATACGGTATATTCCACTGATTACAGCACATCTGGTGAAAAACAAAAATTTGTAAATTTATTTCCCATTTTTTAAATAGCAAAGAATAATGGCATTGTTCGAAAACATTAGATATATTTCCTGCCACCATTGAAGATCTATTACTGGAAGTTTTGTAAGACAGCTAGCAACTGTCCTGTGTTGAGGTTTTGTAATTTCATCTTGATTGGGAATCCGAGAGACTCGCGATCATCATAGCCATAAAATAGACACATGAAGGTCACTCGAGGTCGTCGGTGAATGATTCTGCTAGTTCCAACCTCGAGCTCTACTACGATGTTGTAGTAGTCACTGTTTGGTACTTGGGCCCAGGTGCCCATTTCTACAACAATTGTTACATTCCCAATCAGAATTGGAAATAAAATAATTTTTAGCCTCGTCAGTCGTCAGCCATGGTAAAAAGTCAGAAATTATTACCTTATCAATGATTTTGGTGTTGGAAATTGAAAATATTGAGTTATATTTGGTGATTAATTTCAAAATCTATTATTTTATTTATTTATTAAAATATGGATATTTACCTGAGACTGAGCGTGAGCTTGCTACATCTCCAGTTGTGTGGAATATTCTAATACCGTCCCTATCTTCTGCTCTGGCAGAAATGAGAACCAGTCTATGAGAATATGGTCTCTTCTGGCCGGTACCTAAGGAAAGGGTAGACAACTCATTAACTCACATCAATCATAAGTTTCTTTGGTTTGTTGATTAATTTGTTACAATAACCCCAAGAATAAAAATTATACTAGTAATATACATGGAAGGACGACTCTAATTTACGAGCAAAAATATCTATATGTACCTCCGCTGAAAGATGGAGTGTTGAAGGTATATCTGTTGGCATACTGTTCTACTGGTGGGACAGTGATCAATGAAGGGTCGTGTATGTTAAATCCCCTCTCTTGGCTCTTTGTGATCTGCAGAAACACAGTCTAGATTTAATTTTATGTATAGCACGAAATTTGCTCTGAAAGCAAGATGTGTAGTTTTTAGTATATAAGTAACGTCTGCTATGGTTGAAATACGACAATTATTTAAGCCACTAGTGACTACTATTATTTTAACAACGATGGTATACCTGGGCTACGAAAACTCTTTTGTCACACTCAATCTTGTATGTGTTGTCGCTAATGACGTCTCTGGTGAAAAGGCCGCCATTGTTTACTGTAAATCGCTCGTTTGATACTCTACCATTTGGTTCTCGTCTATACAGGAAACAACTAGTTCCAACTTCAGATCCTACGACCTTCACCTGATCACCTGTAGCACAAAGCATTCAAATGTTATTTAGAGATAACATACACTCCCGCGTTGGATTTGGTGGTTGGTTGAAATATTCAATACATTTTTTGGTAAAAAAAAGGTTGGCACTAACCAAAACGTCTGTCTGGGATTGGCTGAATGTGGAAGACAGTTCCCCAAACTGGTACAGGCATCAGTTGCTCTACAAGATGATCTCTGGATCCAGTGTTTATATTTCCAACAGCTGGGTCTTCTACAATATCTACTTTAGCCCTGATGTTACCGCTGTACACATTTACGGGTCTGTCAGATTGGATGCGAGTTCCTGACAGATCTGATTTGTCGTTCTGAGACTAAAACGATAAACAAAATAATGAATACTCAAACCCGTGTGCTGGTTGTGTTAGTCTTAGTTCCTTTTTTTAAATCTCGTCTAAAATATTGGCTGACTTTACCTGAATCTGCAGAACCTCTCCTGGTTGTAAAGTGAACCTGTTGCCTGGTACGTCAGCCTGTCCCAGACCAGTGTATGTCAAGGTTACAGTGACTGCGACATCTTGGATATTGAGGACAGCAAATTCTGTGCCATAAAATGCGGGACTGTGGCAGACAGCATAGAAATCTGTTCCGGCTGCTGCGTCAGGGAAGGCGACCCATCTGCAGAATGCAACCATATTATATTGTCGGTGGAAATGTATGGATTTTGAAAATGATGATCGAATGCCCTTTCGAGTGTCTGTTTTTTGAGCCACATATTTTGGCATAAGCAGTCTTACGAGTATTTTGGTGTAGTCGAGAGTAAAAAGCTCAAAAGAAATTACAAACCTCTGAAGTACATACAATCATTTAATTTAAATACTTGTACCATGTTTCTCAGGAGCAAACATCACAGGTAACTTACCCGTCAGCAGAAAATTCGTCTCTGTTGACAGCATATACAAAGAGGTCCCCAGAGTCAGACTGCACTCGGATTGCTTTATTGTTGAAGATTCCGGAACCAATGGTTTCATAACACTCGGGGTTGGGTACGGTGAACCTAAACAGCGATAACCCCGTGAGAAAAGCTTA
The DNA here is from genome assembly GCA_945261195.1 of Cryptosula pallasiana. Classification (NCBI taxonomy): domain Eukaryota; kingdom Metazoa; phylum Bryozoa; class Gymnolaemata; order Cheilostomatida; family Cryptosulidae; genus Cryptosula; species Cryptosula pallasiana. The sequence continues at coordinate 30,642,665 of OX183130.1, forward strand.
TCGATTGGTTTACTAATAGTTTTTTCAAGTGTAATAATTAAGTCATTATTATCATCTTGCAATGAAAATCCAGAAGCACTTACAACGAAACTTCAAATCCTCGGACTGACATCTCTTGGTCGAGATAACACTCATCTCCGGGTTGCAAGTAAGGCGTGTAGAATCTAACGACATTGCTAGCTATTCCTTGTGGTGTCACATATATCTCCTAAACGAATGTAACCAGTAATCAATTATTACGCTCGATAACGTAAAAAAAATATGCTTACACAAAACCGCATCACCACAAAACAGTTTTTCAGAAGTGAACATACCAATTCCCTCTTATCTGTGTTGTCTGGCCTATTCTGCATGAACATTAGAGTGAATGGATTGCCAGTGGTATCAACATCGGACTCACAAGTCCTAGGTCGGAGGGGTCCAGATCCGTCTGTGCAAATGTCATCAAAATTGTCACAAGGATTGCAGGCGCAGGTCCAAGTGATTGGTACGTTACAGTTGGGTCCAGTGAGACATCGGTTGCAGATGATTGGTGGGTCGATGCTATTGAGTTTATCTACTCTGTAGCCGAGAGGGAAGGCTGTGTTTGGTTGTTCTGATGCTTGTCTGCCGGAGACGCCGTAATAGACAGCACCAAATGCGTAGTCGTCTAGTGTTGGATTGCTGAGGTAGTAGATACCTGCGGATGGCAGCTCAATTCTTACTCCTCTGTAGAAACCTCTGACCTGTATCCAACTGGCACCTGGAAAGATGAGATAAAAGGTTTTTCTTAGTTCAACTCATTTACTTAGCTAGATCAGTCAACAATTTAGTCGAATTACATTCACAACTTTTGCTAGCCAGCCTACTCTTGTAAGATCACGATTCTGTAACAATAAAAAAACGCAATCAAATAATGACAAACCTAAGTCAAAAGGCTGATAAGAGGTAGTTTCCCCAGTGGCTAGGTTGAAATGGTAAATGATGATTTCCTCAGGCAGTTTAGTAAGTCCTGGTGTAGGTTCAACCTGAACAGCTCCTCTCTGGCAAACAAGAGTCAGATAATGTCTTGTGAAGTCTTTACCGACATTGTCTCGGGATCTGAAATTTATTATTATTTTATTATTTATTATAAAAAATCATTTACCAACTTCAGTTGACCATAATTAGTTGATGTCAGACCAACTCTACATCTGACTTTGAGGTCAAGTTTGTCTGCCAGTGTGGGGGAATATTCTAGAAAAACTTACCCGTGTGTTTGGAAGCTGTAGCTCTGAGCGTACTGTTGAATGGCTGGAATAATGGCATAAGAAGAGTAGAAAGAGAAACCTCCTGCTTCACCAACGATATTGTGAGTCACTTGGACTGGTTTGTTGGTCTCGAGCTCAAATATTTCTCCGGGTCCAAGTTCTCCCAGTAGAGTCACTGTAAGGGGATTTCAACAATTGTCGCATTAGTAAAATGCGGTATATCTATTGGTAGCAAATGTCAATTTGGATGATCAGACTTGGAAAATTTAGGTTCAACTTACTTGAGTTAGCAGTCAGGGAACCTCTAGATACCAGATCCTTTTGTCCGTCAGCGGTTACTCTGTATAGGGAATAGTCCGTGGGTACTGCTGCCTCACAGTGCACTTCATCTCTTGTGTCTGTAAAGCGATAAAACGTATAATAATTATTAATATAATAATAATTCAGATTATAATAATTAATATAATAACAAATAACTTGAAATTAGAAAAACTGGGAACATAAAAACACAATTTTTTGCAGTGTCCTGTTTAGAAAACTGATAAAAACTTTCTAGCCCTAAACTTACTTTGACCACAACAGTACCAAAAGGTTTACTTGAGCAAATTTTCACTTGCTAAAGTTGAAAAATTGAGGTCTGACCAAATGACTATTTCGAAATATTCAATCAAGTTGGTGATGTTTAGATTGTGACTAGGAGACATGTACAAGTAGGGGATGCGTGACGTACTTATTCTGCCGTCAGCGACACCGACAACGATGTACACATAACCATTTGCATTTGGTGCCCATCTATTAACCGTTGGCAATTGTTCTTGTGATTTTTGTGAAACTCTATCCAAGTTTCCTGTCCAGACATGAATGTTTTTGTTTGAAACTATCACAGACCCAAACAAATTTCCATCTTCCTGAAATCACAAATAAAAGCTCCAGTTAACATTGGTCAATATTGAAAACTTTCTCTCCAAACAGAGAAGACAACTCCTAATTGTTACATTATTACAATTACAAGCATCGAGTATGAAAGGTGTACTTAGTGACAAGCATGGTTAGTTGGAGTTAAGGTTAGATAGAAGGTTCTAGATTTTGTTAAGCTGGTTTATCCACTTTAGGTGACATTTTGATATCGGGGGATAATCTGTAGAGAGCAGTTTAAATCTAAGCAGAAGATTAGTAAGTTTTCTTCCTCACAGCAAGCTGCATAATTAGTTAATCTTTCTTATCGATTTGTTAGGTCAGATTAATGACTGAAGATGAGTTAATCTTTTAGGCAACGGTTTGCTTCAGTCCAACATTAAGTGCGATTGCTTTGAATAAAAAATCAAATGCTTTTAAAACTAGCTTTTTTCCTATTTTACTGTCAACAGAAAACTGAGTATTTCTCTAAAACCATCAATGAGCAAACACTCACACCAAAGTACAAGGTAAGGGATGTGGTTAATTTACACAGAAAAAGTGGAAATGAGAAATACCTATGTAAAACAACCATTGGATAAGCCTTTACTGTTACTAGCCAATCAAACAATTAGTTGAGGTTTAAATGTTAGCGGGTTAATGGGTCTAAAAAATGGTGAATTGTTTTATGCTTACCGCCGGCTTTGAAATGAAACAATCAAATATAGGTCAACATCAAATATAGGTCAACAAAAGCATTCAATGCAATGCATATACTAACAATCACACATAGCTCGGAGTACCATAGAAATGTATCTAACCATCATAAATGAATAGTTTATTATTAATTATTATTAACAATAATGCATACCTTGAGGTATCTCACTGAATCAAGTGCATTCAGAGTAAACGTCTCAACGTTAGACTGGGGAGCTGCAGTGCGTCCTCCAAAATCAAACTCTTCCTCATCAGGCTTCTGTATAAGTACCTGCGTATTATCTTCTAGGGCTACGACTGTTACATACTGGTTCTCTCCTGATTTGTCGTATGTGTGACTGACAAAATGTAGACCTGGAGAAATTTGAAAAATAACGTGATGGTGAGCCAATAAATTAAAGTTGTGACATCTTTTCATTGGCATTAATTTATAACGCAATAAAAGACATACCCGCCCTGGAGTCAGGAATTGCCAGGTATCCGTCTCCGTCCATATTGGATACTGTCACAACGATTTCTTGACCATCTAAATGTAGCACCTTGAGAACCTTCTTGCTCTCCACATCTCCACTTTCCGTATTCAAACATTCCCGAGGCACATCATAGCTGTCAAGGTAAGGACATGATAGAAACCATTGCTCATATAAACAATCTGAATTGTAAACTGGGGTTGTCTTCTCTTGGTTACTTACTAAGCTGGGTTATTGAGAGAAATGGTAATTATTTTGTCGACGTAGCATGGCTCGTTACTTCTGATGTTTGGTGTGTAAATACGTACTTGGTGAGACCCTACCAGAGCCATTCCTCCAACATTGATGTACACTCTCTACAAACGATAGGAATTTAGTAAGAATTAGGAAAAGACAACCTTAAAGGTCACTCAAATTTAATGAGCTTGACTATAAAATCGAATTGTCTTTCCTTTTTATACAAAGCTTTTACATCCAAAGAATTGATTGCACTTTTCAAAACCAATTTAATATATTATGCAGGAAAATAAGAAACAGTATCACTACGTACCTTAAATCCACTACCGCTGCCGCTGTCTTGAGAAAATGTAAGGGTGTATTGGCTGCCGTATGGACCAGGTTTGCCAAGGCATTCCCTAACAAAAGGGTCCTTGCTGTCATAACAGATCTGTCCAGACTGGCAAGGGTTGCACTCACACAGCCAAGTCTTAGTGTCTACAGCACATAATGACCAGTTAGTGGTTGTCATCTATCAGTATAACATGTGCTAAACTCTCTCTAAAGCCTTAGAGCACGATAAATGGAGATTTAATTCTTGGTTAGCCCATAATACTTAGCTAAGCCATACAAATACACCACTAATATATTCTGTTGCGTGTACATACAGTATACTTACATTCGCAATTGTCACCAAAAGAGCAGCTATTACACGGTTGTGTGGTTGGTGGGTAGGTTGGGGGTTTGGTTGGTGGGTAGGTTGGTGGGTAAGTCGGTGGTTTGGTTGGTGGATACGTTGGTGGTCTAGTTGTTGGTTTGGGGTTGACAACTCCTGGTGGTCCAACTGGGTTGTTGCAGCCAGGTCCATCTATAATATTCATATAAAACCTAATGCCCATACAAAAACCCTTTTACTGACGTTGGGGTGACAACTCCTCAAGTACTTTTGTTACATCTGGTAAACAGACTTACTTCTGATTTGGTTTTCACAGCAGGGACCGTCAAAGCATCTAGGACACTCACAGAAATAATTGATTGCATCAAGGGTGCAGATCCCACCATTGAGACAAGGGTTTGGTTCACAGACTAAAAAAGTACAAGAACTTTGCAAGCGGTCAAACGGTTTATCAAAAAAATTCTTAGAGAATATAAAAAACAAAACTTTTTTTCAAATGTTAAAAATATTTAATCATGCTCAGGCAACCTAAACAGCTTATCTCTCTATCTCTTTATCTGTAGATCTACATAAACAAAGCTTACTCGCTCGAGATGAAAGCTTAGGAAAAATTACTAAATCCTTATTAATCGCAGAAACCAAACAGAGTGTTGGTAAATCAATGGGGAGTTTATGATAATCTGATGCACTCGCTCATGAATAATTTTTCTGCAGGAATATTATCTAACACGGCTTGAGGACAGTAATCTCTAATTTTGTTCATTTATACATGGATTAAGCTGCTCCGGATTAACCAAAACAGATGAAATACAAAGACCAGCAGATTATAGATAATAACAATAGATTGTAAATTTACTATGATCAGCTTTTGCTGAAATTTAACATCATTTCAGCGTTGAAATTTATGTTAATGAAGATTTCAAAATCATTTACCAATCAGGATCATAGAATAAATTGTTAGTTTTTGGAAAAGTGCCAGCCAAAATTAGTTATAGGTTTTTATTAACTTGACTCGGTGGAAATAATGTCTGTTTGATGCTTGACATGAATCACCGAAAATTAAGTGCAGTTGACTGATTTCTCAAACCACATGCTTTCAAATCTCAAAAACAGTTCTACTATATCTTGACATGATCAGGTGACCAGTCACATGGGACAACTTACAAGGCACCTCACAGTTCTTGCCAGTGTAACCTCTGGGGCACTCACACCAGTAGTCATCCCATTGTGAGTGACAGGTTGCTCCATTTCTACACGGACTAGAGTCGCAGAAAAATGTTGCCCGTTCAACTAGAAGAAAAGAAAAAAAATTTTAAACCACAGGAACAATAGCTGAACTTGTAATAAGATATAGAAATCTGTAGAAGACATCACGTCTCGCTTGTTAAATCAACATTTAATATTTTAATCGGCTTAGCTTTAAAATAAACTCCCACTAATCTTTCAAGCTATTAGTCAACTTACAACCTTACAATAGCGGTGTGGGTAATGACATCACATCTGCGTTGGTTTTAATTATTTGTTTCTTTTTCAAAAATTTTGTTAAATAATAATTGAACTAACCTGTTTCAAAAGGAATATTCCCATCTTCTGGGCACAAACATACATGAGATAAATAATTATTTTGGCACTCGCAGTCTGAACGACAAGGATTGTTAGCGCAGAAGTTCTGCACGTTAGCTGGCTGAACATCGGGTTGGTAGTCACATCTGAGGCAAGTGGTGTCTGTGCTGTGGTCTATGGTGCACGGTATTTCATCACTGTCTGGACTCGACACAAACCTTTAGACATAAAAATAAAAATTATTTAACTCTATTGGTAGCTAAACAAGGTCAAAAGAACTCCTACCTCATTCGACGTTGTCTTAGCTAACAAGATAACCTTAATCCCTACATATTAACATGATTCATGTACTTTTAATTACAGCCTACAAGCAATAGGTAAAACGTTTAAAGGATATTAGCGTAATAACATTGTAGCTGTTGGTGTGCGAAAAGGATTAACGCAGAATGAAAGCTTCCTTTTGACATCTCTGTGGATTATCTTTGATAGATAATCTCGACTAGATAATTATTATTCTGAGCGTTTAAGGATAAGCATCTGTGAGCATAAATAATATATGGGGTATTATGTAAGTGAGAGAGGTAACAACCCTAGATATATAGAACTCACCAAGTTGGTACTCTGGCACCAGGGGCGCACAGGAACTGCGTTGTTACATCACCACCGGTACACCAATGATATCTGCACAGATCTTCATCGTCAGCAATAAATTGTGTCCGCCCGTTACATTCTACTCGGAGGAAAAAAGTATATATTACGTAAACATTAACTATATATGTTAGCGATAACTATAAGAAATAAACATAAATTCATTGTTCTACTCACCCATAACTGGCACAGCGCTGACTGCTGCCAAACCAGCGGCAGCTATTAAAGCTGCAATAAGCATTTCTTTCATACTTTATTTCTGCAAATTATAAAGTTGAACAAAATTGTATAAACTGATGACTGTGTAGCTTGCTATACTATCTAGAGAAAGACCAAATTCATAATCTATTGAGAGTGGAAATGAACAACTTGAATTGAAATGAAAAACTCAGTTTTAATAAATTAATAATTTCTCTATCAGTTCACTTACCGGAGGGCTGAAGGGCTTGCGGAGACGCTAGCTAACTGCCGACATATAGAGTCGATACAGTATATATACCCTGTTCACCAAGCTGCTGTCATGGAGACAAATCCCAATATCACACACTAATCCACAACCTTAATCCAATAATGTGGGCACAGATTATGCGATCTTGCAACCAATTATTGTCAAGCGATATTAATGGATTAGAATAATCCCTTACACCGGTTATTGATTGCATGCAGATTGTTGCTAAATGGTTGCTGGATTTAAACGTAGAACATGCTGGAACATGATGTTGGTTTTCTAAAAAGCACACATTCGGAATGTGTAAGTGTAGATACGTCAGACATATTGTATACATTTATTTCAAAAATCGCCCTTCAAGAGCTTTATGATAATTATTTTTCAAATCCATATTTACCTAGCAACCATTAATATATAATTTATAAATAATCACAAACATACAAAGATATCAATATGAGATATCAATTTTTTCTTCATAATTTTGGTTTTGGCATGCTTTGTTGGCTTTAAAAAAAGATTTTGCCAGTATAACTGCATCATAACGATTTTTTTTATCAATATTGCTCCACATTATTGCGACTTGCTACTATCTTCTTACTAAGAAGTCATGACGGGTATTCTCAGAAAGATAAATCCGTAGATTAACAGAAATAACGTGTGCATCAGAAGGTATGAAAGTGAGAGAGATTATTCAGAGCTTTGTGCCGATATTTTATGTATCGAGGGATTATATCTCAGGCTAATTCTTGTAGATACTGTGGTGATACGAGCCAGTGACCTATGAACAGTGATCTTAGTTTAAACTGTTCATTATTTACTTATTATATCCCAGGTGTCTATGAATACAAACCATACAGTGCTCATCCCTAGTTAGTAAGTACTTGAACAAAATGATAACAAACTTTGTAAGGCTTCCAAAAGTTAAACTAACATTTTGTGTGAAATTATATCTACATCCGAGGTACAGACGAATATAAAATGTCCGTTAGAAAAATAACTACATGTTTTGTTTGTGCTGTTCCTCGTGGGCATCCCAAAAGACGGGTCTCATAAGCGGAGCTTGTGTGAGCAGCACCCTATACCCATGCCCGCCGTTACACCGGCTACTCTTCCAAAAAAGCAGAGGGGGATCTTTTACTAGCATGACTCCATAGTTATTATGAAGAGTGCAATCAACCTAGGGACCACATTATTTTCATGCCCATATCCGACCAGGCAGACAACCGTGCTGGGAATCGAACCCCAGATCCTGGATTGCAATGTAAGCACTTTAACCACTAGACCACACGTGCCTCCTAAAGCGAAAGTACACTCTTTTCCTAAATGGCATCTTCAAATTCAGTTTTTAATAAAACTGTGGACTCTTTTAAAAAGTAGTCTTATCTATTTAATACTTATTTCTGAGAGAATAAAAATAATAAAGATTCACAAAAAATTTGTTTATGAACTATAAAAATTATAATTGATTATTCTTTGAAGCAGTGACCACTAAAAGTGACTTCTTACTGATAACTAAAAATAATATTTAACAGCGCTGACTTCTTGCTTGTTGATGAATAAAAATATAATAACAGAATTTATTTCACTTGTAGAAGAATGCGATTTATTCATAACAGAAACTGCTGGTGGTAATTTGCTATGAGACTCTAATATCAAATTAGTTACATTTTCGGTCTTTAGACCAAAGCAAAGGTTGAATGCGAATAATGTTAGTTTTCCAGCATCAGACTTTCAAACAGTAAAGTTTTGAACCGGGATTTTTATAACTTTGTAAGTTTTTTACGTTCACAGTTTTAATACTGACAAAAATTGAACTTTTGTTTTTTAGGCATCAAATGTTGGCTATCTTCCAGAAAGCTTGTATCACGCTACTTGGGTGGCCCACTGCAATGTTGTAGTGCAAAGTAATACACAGATAGCATCACCGAGCTAAGCACTTCAGCAGCTGCACTGGTCTGGGTGTGCGTGGTATCAGGGCTCTATCTCGGTCATCGATGTTATCTTCAATAACACTTACATAACAAAAAACTTTGCAGTTTTGCAATGTTAGAATATAATAGTTTAAATTTATTATACAATTGCCAGACTGACTTTTTTGTATGTTAGGATTAAAGAGACGCTAAATGAATCATTCATGAATATTCAACATTGTAATCTTTTGGCAAACAATGTAAAGCATTGTTGGGTAACAGATGAAAATTCCTAATTCCTTAGCAATAAAAACCAAAAAGTTCATTATTTTTTTTACTATCAAAGAATGCCTTTTGAGTGGCCTACAAAATGGGTTTGTGTATTGATCAATTACAACTTCTACTTTAACTTGAAACTGAACAGACTTTTACATGGGTAAACTAAGAGTAAAGTACTGAGTGGAATCCTGCCAGTTGAGAGATAATAAAGTCTACGTTCGACTCACCAACACTGCATGTATAAAGGGTTTCGTCTGCCTTCATGGGAAACGCATATATTTTCACCTGAAAGAGCCTCTATTGGGTCAATGACACAGGGCTACTACAAAAAGTTTGGTGGATGTTGGACCATTTTTCGGAATTTTATGTTGTGTTTTGTTGTTTTTTCTCCAACAACAAAACACAACATAAAATTCCGAAAAATGGTTCAAAATCCACCAAATTTTCTGCAGTAGGCCTGTGGTCAATGAGCTGCCTAACACCTAATGGTTGCTGCTGACCAATCACAGTCACTACTTGATAGATCTCGGCTAAGTCCGGGCTAGACCTCCTACGCCACTCTCAACATTCTCTATTGACTGGAGACCTTACATTTTTGTCTCTAGGTACCGTCGAGTCAGATCTCCTTCCTCTCTCCCGTTCATAGGCCAACATTGGACCAGTAGTTCACCAAAAAGAACTTTGCTGGCCCCCAGGCAACCTTGAAATGGCACCCCGCCGGGTAAACGACAATGAACTCAGTCTATTCATTCTCCATCTGTTTGCTTGGTTTTTTAAACTGCTATGTGTTCAACTGTTGCCCACTGCAGCTTGTGCATAGAACAGAATATGCATATGAAGTAGTTAAAAGTGGGCTAATAACAATGCAATTAACAAGGTCAGTCGCAATTCAAAATAGTATTCTGAATTGAAAGTTCTTGCTCATTTTTTACATTCAGCTGGCTTGTTGTTATCCAATCAGCAAGCTCCTCTTCCTTGTCATCAGTTTTAGCAGATCTGGAGAACCAATTGAGATATTTAATTTCTGTCTCGACAGAAGTTGCAAAGTTTTAAAGTAGACGCTAGATTTTAAATTTCTAGTCAGATTTTAATAAAAAAATTTGCCATTTTATTCCAAATGTCACCATTGGGACTGCCGGGCACTGAGCCCTGAATTGTAAATACATTTTTCCAGAAGCACCTCTATATTTTAGGCAACGTGGGTTTGTTTCTAGAGGATGATTGAAGGGTGGGATAGCAAGTTACGGTTAAGTAAAGGATATATAGGTTTGTGCAGTATGAACTGAGTTGTGCAACGAGTGAGAGATTTCACACAAGAGATAACTCCAAATAATTTCATTGATGTCAATCCTTTTAGAATATCTTCTGCTTCAAGTTGGAAAGTGTTTTGATGGTAGAGATGACTACTATACAAGGGAAAAAAGAGCCATATGGGCGGGGGAATGAGGGAGGGGGGGGGGGAGGAGGGGTTACATGAAAGGTGGCGGTTGCAGTCGGTATAACCTTATAAACAAGAGTGGCGATTGTGGGGTGAACAGATTGATGGAGCAAATCTCTCATGCATGCAATATTTGAAGTGTTCTATTATTAATCACTAAGCACCAGATGGTGGCCAACTTTACGGCAAGCTCCTACGTATTAAAAAATCCTATGGTGGTTTTTTACATTAGACAAAATGATGATCTCATCTTGTGTATAGCTTGAACAGTAGACAGCCCTTAAGAAAGAGAACAAAAACGCTTTACTGAGTTTTTCTTGTAGTCAAAAATTCATGACCACATAAAGAGCAAATCTTTACATAATCTGTTTTTTTATTTGTTACCTCGGAAACCATTTTGAAAAAAATTCAAAATTCTTAAAATGATAATAATAGAAAGCGGATTGTAAAAAGTCTTATTGTATTTTTTTTCATTTATAAAAACCCAAGGTTTGCAAGAAAAAAAAAGAATAATGGAACTAAGTAAGACATAGAACACAGATCTCTAGAAATATATGAAAAAACTGACCAATGAAAGAAACAGAGAGGTCAGGATATGGTGGGAAGCACAGACTTCTCATTGAAGCGCCAAACCATTAGACCACTCACCCAGCCACACCTAACCGTGTGCCAGTAATACGGCCAGAAATCAAACACAAATAATCTATGATTTCATACACCGATGTTTGTAGCCATTAATAAATAGTTGGTATGACCCTTACCTGTCAGGTAGGAGTGGGCCCTGAACTCTTTTTAGTATCAACAGCTGGTCCTTAATTCCAGCAATAAATAATATAAATGGACCCCATTAAGCAGTATATATGTTTACTGAGCTGGTGATTTCTCCATGCTTCACTTGTTATATACCCATTTATGGACTCTCAGCTGCGGATTATGTAAGATGATGATGTTACTGTAACTACAACAATGTTGTGCATTTGCACTGACTCGTGTTTTAATCAGGATTTCTCTTATCTGTGTCCAGGCATGCCTACAAGTTATATTGTGAGCCTAACCAAGGAGCGGCATTGACTTATTTCCATTTTTACTTTGCTATTGAAAAATCTTTTGAGTGAAATTTTTTAATTTTTGAAATGTTTCTGGATTTTGAACAGATAAAAAATGCTGCATCGGCAATAAGCCCGAAAAATTAAGTCGGGGGCTTTTAGAAAAAAAGTATGTCAGCACCAGGATGTGATCCTGCAACCTGTCATATCTACCACCTGGCGCTTTTACTATGTGAGCTACTCTGTCTATTCTAAAACCTCTTGTAGATGCACAGGTAAACATTGAGCTTTTTTTTTACTTTATTCTGAGGTACTTCTACAACATCTATCGAATCACACCATGGATGAAATATGCCAGGATTGCCAGCTGTGCCCAATCAGGTGAAGCACTTTGAATGGCCAAGTTCGTACCGGATGTAGACTGTAACTGCGATTTTTACAAGGGATTCGTGACATACGCTATAGTAAGGGGCCGCAAGTTAGGGTAAAATCTTTTTATAGCAGCCACCGCAATTTTTTAAACGCTCAAATTGTACGAACGTACCGGAAATACGTCACTTTTCCATTGGATTGCCGTAGTTGTCTTTCTTAATGAAAAGGCAACTAGACGCTGCATTCAAAATACACAATATACGTACCGGATGTTGCATGAAAGTCGCTAGTCATGGCGACTCCCATAAACGGCCTCACTTGAATCGTGGTCAAAGTTATATTGAACGGCCGTAGCTGGCAATCCTGGTATATTTCATCCATGAATCGCACTGCATAACCAACCATGACACCTTCAGGTCAAATAAAAAATTGTGAACTGATTCACCATGTTTCCTTTTAAAGGTTGCCAATTTTTAACAAAGTTTCTTTTTGCAAAATTTATATCTCAAACACATGCCAATGCCTGCTGTAATGTTTCATATAACTTGGCTGATTCATGTTCTAAAAATTATAAAATGTTGCAGCGCTATAAAAATCAAAAGGTTGCTGAAAGCTGTTGGTAAAATTTCACTCCATGTAACTTGTACCAAATTACCAGGCAGAGTCAATTGAGAATGGTTCGTCTTTCAGCATACAGATAGGTGCTTTTTTATCATGTACTTGGCAATCAGTGCAACATGAGAAAGAGCGCCACCGATAAAATATGGATTAATCTAATTCAGGGAAATAGGAACGAAGTAGCAAGAACAAGGTGATTAGTGAGTATCTCTGGAAGGTTGTTAGTTACACCAAGTAAATGTATAGACCGTGCGGTAGAGGAAGGCCTTAAATACTGGTTGAACAAATATTTACAGAAATAAAAAATTGAATATTAATAATTTGCTTATAAGTTTTATCATACATTAAAATTTTTTAACAGTTTCACAATTATTTTATTGAATCTGGTATTAGTAAATTTTTATCAACAAATGGAAAAATTCTTGTAGTAAAATTCTGGTTGAAACTCAGAATGCAACCATTTAAAGCACTCCGGCAGTGAAACTGGACAAATGACCACCCAATCCGGATGTCAGGTGTTCAGGCTAGATCATGATCAACCACAGCTCATCCGTACATCTTTGTCATCATTTATAAAAGCCATGTTTACAGGTGAATGATTCTTGATTTTATCAATGATTACTCAGGCCTGTGTCATTTATAACCTCATGGCTGCGAGAGTATGATTGTAGCCTGTAGAGCAGAGGGTCCAAAGTTCAATCTCAAGCTTCATTGTTTCTTTTTTTTTATTCCTTACTGAATAAGAATGATGTCAGTCCAATGAAAATATATCCTGAAAATTTATTTCACAGAAATTTTCATTTTTAATTTCTTTATATCTCTTATGTCATCTGAAATTATGTACAACAGTGCTGTACAAGAGTCCTGTAACCGGCTGTTGTGTCTTCAAAACTAATTTTTCCCTGTTCTGGGAAGAGATTTGTGGTGATTTCACTTGTTGAAAGATGATAACACAATCTTATCTGGTTCATGATAAATATATTAGCATTTCTCAGTATAGCCTATGGCCAATACTGATGGCAGGGGGGTACATGAGTTTTACACAAAACACATCAGAATCTAGTCTATCTTGTGTTCCCACACACTGTAATAACCATAACAAAGGTTCTAATGTGCAGATTAATGGATTATCATAACCTATCAACATCCCATTTGATGTTAAATCATGAACCATTATTGTGTGCGTGTGCTATGAATCTATGGGTTGTTGCATCATTGCAGGTGAATTAATTGAAATCAGGAATGAAACATTAAGTCTTTGATGCCTTTTTAGCCAGAGTAGAGAGAGCAATTAAACAGGCAATAAAGCGAGCAAGACAAGGCAGTTGACAAGTTAAGTAGGTGTTAATGCCAATAAAAGAGATGTAAAATCAGATGTAATGTTTATTTGATATTTTACTGAGTGAAAACTTTTTTTATTTTGTTTAGGCTGCTTGTGTGAAAGTTAACATCTATTTTATCCGAAAAAATTGATAAAAACTGAGGAAAATTTTTTGTCTGCTCTTTTTATCTAAAACAATTGATAAATAATTATTTTTACAGAAACTAATGGGTTTCTCTTTACACCGAGAGCAAGCTTTTGGCCCCTTAGGGGTGCTAAGCTATACAGTCTCACTCTAAAGTTAATGGCATCTTAGGACCTCAATCTACACTGGCTAGCTCAAAAAGAACGTGCTGTGAATCCAAAAGGTCAACAAGTTTTTGTTGCAATAAGGAAACAAAACATCATAGCTACCTTTGAGATAAGAAAAAATGGCTTCTATCGCCATTCTATCTAAATCTCCTGGATGTACTGGTAGTTAGGTCATGCAGACGCACAGCTACGATATAAACTAGCAGTCGAGTCAGCTGATTGTGTTCTACATCAAACCCCAGATATTGAAACAATAATACTAGTAAAAAAAGAAGAAATAGTAATTACAAATCACGTACTCTGTTGTACATTGTTTAGTGATTTAATTCCAAAATACAGGTTTTGTGTCTTAACTGTGGGACATCAGGTACTTTTTGCTGGTTATTCAAACAATTTCAAAATTTCAACATTTCTTTGGCGCACAAAATTGTTTTGCTAACTCTAAGCATGTTTTGAGTTAGCTAAAGTGAACCTATCTAAATAAAGTTGTGAATGAATGAGAGCATAACTCCGTATAAAACTTACAAACCCCATTTGATCCACATTGCTATTCTAAATTTGTTGATCGATATTAGAAACTAGCTTACAACATTATAAACTAGACTAGGGTTGCTAACGGTTTCCATTGATGTGTCATGCATATGCTTTAATACTAATCACTCCTTTTTATCAATTCTCAACTCACATTATCAAAACATGAAATACTTATAAAACGTTACACGAGATCTCAGATGTACCCAAAATATTTTGCAAATGCAATAAATTGCCAGATCTCATGCTAAAACTTTTGCATGATGCGTTTATACGACTGTTGTAGAGGGGTTACAGTTATGGACTGTTGTCTGTTTGTGCCAATAAAACAGCTACTTTGTAGCTACTCTTGTGAAAGTAGCCTTCCTTCCGCTATAGTGTCTAGTTTAGCCAGGGAGGCTGTAGGCAATAACGGTACAGTTCCCACTGAGGATGCATGCTATCCTCGCCCACAGGCTATCTAAAAACCACAGACTCAGCTTTTTTGCCAAAATTAAAATAAATATAATAATGTATTGAAATGAAAGCATTTTGGAAGATATGTGGATATTTGCTCAGGGAATATGTAAAAATATGAACCATTTCGTGGTTATGTTCTCAGTTTTAACTAGTGGTTAGTTGGGCGCAATTTTTCATTGACGTTTCTTAAAACTGGGGCTATGCAGGGAGTTCTTTTTTACTTTAGCCAATGATTAAAATCCAATTTTCCGTTAAGCTTTGCAGTTAAACTAGGAGAACATTGCCCGGTCTAACCATGGCAAAAATAATGTAAAGAAATTAGCATTAGCTTTACGTCACCGGGCGACGCGATGTTTTCACCATCGAGAAATGGAAAGTGACTTTTTTAAATACGTGAGTGATTTATATACCATCCCAGATGTGCATTTTGACTCTGCTAATGCCTGTATTGTTGGCCTATGTAAAATAGATTTATTTAGCACTAGAGTGACCATCAATGAGAGGAAGGGTATATCAAGCAATTTTTTTAGATGCAATGTCAATTAAATACTTCATCAAAAAATGAGTCACTAACATAAATGCTTGGTAAATACAAAATTCACAAAAGCTCAATGTAACACATATCAAAGTATAGGTACAAAATAGTTTTGTCACAATGTGTACACTGAGCCAGATCAAAGTATAGTTGTTGCTCAGCAAAAAAAAACAAGTTAGCTGGAAATTCTGAGGAAAAATGGAAAACTCTAGCTTTCATTTTGGGGCCTCATGAATTTGCTTAAAATGAGCAAAAACTTACCAAAAGTTCTAAGAGTCTGTGAGAGACATGAGAAGTATATACATGCATTATGATACTTCTATAGTTGTATTAATTATTAAACCAATGTATATAATATTAGGGTATTTATTTGGTCAGTATTAATTTTGGCAAATATATTTTAGCTGAGCTTAATATTACATAAGAACATGGAGTTATGTTCTATAAAAATAACAACTCTTATTAAATTTGAGTGAGTTTCGTTTACAGAGTTATTTCCCTTAAGGGAGATAATTCTATGGTTTTGCTGGTGGCATATCTAACTAAGCCAATAGTGTAGGCTGTAACAAAAACTACAAAACACAACTTGTCGACTCGCCGCTATAATTTTGGTATTTCCCCCGACTCGGGCTGTTGTGATTATTTGTTATCCCATAGTAATAGTTACTATGATAGTACAAGAAGTTCAAGTTGTTTCTATAAATATTATTTATATCACCATGAATGGCCATGAATTTCTCTCTACTACTTCCACCTACTACAAAAACCCATTACAAATAATTTACCAGTTTTGCTACTTTTCTGCTGGTACCATTACTTTTATTCATTGATTATTAGCAACTAATTAATTAGTTAATGATAATTAATAATAATTAATAATTATTATTATTATTACTATTACTATTACTACTGCTACTAGTACTAGTTAGTACTAGTACTAGTGTACTAGTCACATAGACCTATAACCTATGGGGGTTATAGGTCTATGACCAGGGGCGTAGCTAGAAAAAACCAGGGGGGGTGCGTAGCACCCCGGCGGGGAGGGTGCGGGAGGGGCGCCTGAGCGCCCTCCCGCAAGGGGGGATCCGGGGGGGTCTCCCCCCGGAAAATTTTTTGATTTTTAGCAGCTAAATATGCAAAATCGTGGCATTGGGGAGGCAAAATACTGTCCCAAAACTATTATGATAAAATGATCTATTCCACTTGAAATAATTAGTCTAAAGAAGCTAACCAATTTTCCTTTGAACGATGCTTTTATTTATATACAATACACATGTTTTATGACACAGATAAACATATTAATAATTGGGTGTGGCCTTATACAAATGCTGTGAAAAATTGTTGAATCATTAAATTTCGTAAGCCTTGGTGCTGATGAAGAGCGAGCAAATTCTGCTAAGAAAGGTTGAACTTTCTTAGTGTCACTTAACTCTAAGTGACACTAATTTCTTAGTGTCACTTAACTCTAAGCGACACTAAGAAAGTTCAACCTTCTATTGCCTTTGGCAGCAAATGCGGATATCACCTCCTCAATATCTACTCTAATACTCTAGATAAAGATAATATCTACACACCATTGCCAGGTAAGAGATGTCAGATTAGATTGATCTAAATTAAAAAAAATAATAAAGATAAATAAAGTAATAGTTAATTTATTATTATTATTATTAATAATCATTATTATTACTTGTTGTTTGACATTTTTTTATTCTTTTTGCTGCCGATTTATTTATTGATCGAATTGACTGTTATCTGTTTTTTATTATCGTCATTATTGTTAATTGTTACTAATTATTATAACTACTAATAAAAAATAAAATGAATGATGTAACAACAATTAATAATAATAATTATTATTATTATTAATTATCATGATAAATAATAATTTATAATAATTGCTATCAACCGAGTGCAGCGCATAAATAATGATGACACCCAATTGTAAATTTTTTAACATTTAAAATATTGAAATTCATTATCTTTGAAACTTGTTAAGAAAATAATAAAAAATAAATACAAACAACATTATTATTATTATTGTAATAATAAATATTTATTATTAATAAGTTTAACACTCACTTCAGTCAATGTTATTAATTATTATTTTGGTTTTAGGTGGTGAAGAGAATTGGTCTTATCTATCAACGAGTCTATATATCATCATCATGATGATCTCTGTGCTCCACTTAATTCAGCTTTTACCACATTTGCCAGAAATATCTCTGTGACTATCACCAATCACTGATCGACTTTAAACTAAAATAATTTATCCACATATTTTATTATTGCTGTATCAAATAAGCAATAAATAATATTGAGCTTAAATTGTACTATAGTTTTTTTTTATTATTTATAAATATACTGATTTTCTTTAGCTCAATATTTACGGCCGCACACATTCGGATTAGTAGGTATAGTCTAAATGAATGATTGTTGCGTGCATGAGATAAATCTGGGCAACACAAGACGATCTCATATTACGCGTTATTACCGTAGAAACAATAAAAATAAATGGCTGACAGTAATAAAGACAACTTTAGTAGAGATGTTTTGGAAAATGGAGACCTTGCCAAGGGGGTGCGTGCGTCTTGGGCGCCCTGTGGTAGCTACGCCCCTGATGACGCTAACTAGTGTACTAGTAGTGTACTAGTGTACTATTACTACTATTATTATTATTTATTATTAATTTATTATTATTATTTATTATTAATTTATTATTATAATAATAATAACAATAACAATAGCAATAGCAATAGCAATAGCAATAGCAATAGCAATAGCAATAGCAATAGCAATAGCAATAGCAATAGCAATAGCAATAGCAATAGCAATAGCAATAGCAATAGCAATAGCAATAGCAATAGCAATAGCAATAGCAATAGCAATAGCAATAGCAATAGCAATAGCAATAGCAATAGCAATAGCAATAGCAATAGCAATAGCAATAGCAATAGCAATAACAATAACAATAATAATAACAATAACAATAACAATAATAATAACATTTATAATACTAAGGTAATAGCAGTATATAGATAGTAGTTAGTGGAACTAGGAAATGATGATGTAATAGTGGTATTATGTATATATCTATGATTTTTATGTATCTATCTATGATGATAGTGAGGATGATGATCATCATGATGATCATCATCTATGATGATGTATTATTGTTATTATTATTATTGTTGTTATTGGTATTGTTGTTATTGTTTTGTTATTGCATTGTTATTGTTGTATTATTGTTATTATCTATCTACTATTATAATAATTATAATTGTTATCTTATTATTTATGCATGTGTTTATGTTGTTAGTAGTATAGTATTGTACAGGATTTCAAGGTGTGTGCCAGCGCTTGGTCACCTGCACGTCTTCCGACAGATGGTTGGTTTGCCCAGTCGACTGCAAGCCACTGCTGACTGGTGTTCGGTGGATTCCACCGCTAATGACCGAAGATCATTCTGCGTGGTCCGAACTGTCAGCGTGGACTTGTGTGTTGACAAGGTGCTCCGAACAACTGCTTAGCAGGCTGAACAGTCAGTGGCTGCTGTGTCTTGCATGTGATTTGTATGAATGATTCCACCTGGTCAGCCTAGTGTGTGCTTTGTCTGACTGGTTTCACTGAGTACATTTATAGTTGACTGTAATTGATACTTTGTCTGAATAGCTGCGCAATGAGGTTATTGCGTAAGAACAATAGAGCTCATGAGAGTGTGGTAATTGACTCTGCTTTATTCACATGATGCACAAACATTTATACATAAGGCATACAAAGGATATAATAGATATGAGAGAAGCACACAATAGAAAATACTGCCCATTGATAATGGTTGGCTGGCATGTAGTAAAATAGGTGTGGTTTATATAAAAGTGTGTAAGCAAGTTCCGCCCAGCTGTAGTGGTTGGTTAGCTAGGCAAAGGTAGGTGTGTGTTTAATAGAACGTATTTGTACATAGAACAGTTCATGGGGAGCTGCCCGTCCTCCACACACTCCGCCCCATTGGCGGCAAAGCGCCAATAAATTGACGGCAATGACCTGGTCCTCTATATGTCTTGGTACTCTTGTTTCATTTGGCCCTTGATGATCCACATTTCCATATGTCCTTTTTCTCTGTTTCTTTTACTGCATCTTTGATAGCTTTTAACGTTTCGCCTGTCTCTCTTAACTTCATCGTGCTAGTGCTCTACTCTATTTCTGTGGAGGTAATGTTGAATTCCTCAGGTGTTCGTCCGACTGTTCTGGTGATTTCTTCTTTTAGGAGTTCGGCGATCTTCGGGAGTGCAGTTCTGTGTGATGATTCTGTTCGCTGCTGGTTGCCAACTGACCGTTGACGAGTTCTCCCTCGGTCTATATTGTGTATTTTGGCGCCCTCGCCCTCGTTCTCCCTCGCCCACGTGACAGGCGATTTGGGACGTGCGGGGGTGGTATATCTCTGTTCGTTTTTTGAGGTGGGAGTTGTTTCCCCGCCACCAGAGGGGAATATCTCCTTGTTCTCTGCTTTCTCTTGTTTTTTCGTCTCTTTACTTCTATCCAGTCATTTTTTTTTCTGAATTTTCTTCTGTTTTCAAGATTCTTTTGGGGAAGTAGCTTGGCCTGGGGCTTCCCCTGTCCCTGGGGGTTATCTATCCCTTCTTTGTCTCTTCCCATCATCTCATAACAATGGTAATCTTCCAATTTTCTTGGCCTATTCCTTTCTCTTTGCGGCCGATCTAGAGGCAACGGTTGCCCTGGTCGGCTAGCTAGAGCCGGCCAGTCTGTTTCATCTAGGGGGATGACTGCTTCCTGTTGTCGGGGTTCCCTTGTCTCGTTGTCTTCTCCTCCTATGCCCGTCTGTCTCTCTACGGGGGTTGGGTTAGGTGTTGGAGAAGGTGAGTACTCTTCCTGTTCTCTCCCTTCTGACAGAGGCGATGGTAGGGGTGAGGGCTGGTGCCTCTCCTCTATTGTGGGCGCCGGCTGGAAAAATTGCCGGGGTAAGGTTGCCTCCTCTCTTCTATCATGGGTGTCGGCTGGACAAATGGCAAGGGTAAGGGTTGTCCCCTCTCTTCTATCATGGGCGTCGGCTGGGCAAATGGCAAGGTTAAGGGTTGTCTCCTCTCTTCCGCCATGGGTGTTAGCAAGGACAAGGGTTGGACAGGCTCGGCCAGACCTCGAGTTTGGGAACTCCGTTTGGGCGGCCTCCCTCTCCTGGCCCCCTTCATATTGGGTCTCAGGGCGGGCTCCTTACAGGGTGGTGCTCTACCTACTGGCTCTGTGCAGGTTCGGTATTGATGCAGTCTTTGCCCATTTTGGATAGACCATTGTCCGTTCCTCTCTACCTTGTAGGTATGGTTGGGGAATGCCTCCGTGATTTGGTAAGGGCCCACGAACCGGGGTTGTAACCTAGGGTTGCTGCCCTTCACTCGCCTTTTGTTTTCTAGTACTACAAACTCTCCTTTTTGGAATACCGGAGGCTCGTCACCCTCCTGTTGTCGTATCTCTTGCTGCCTTTCCCTGGGGTAGTGGTGTGAGTAGTAATATATGAGCAGATCTCCCTACCAAGTGTTTTTTTGTGGGGTTAAAATCTGGGGTGATGCAATGGGTTACGGCGTTGGATGGATTCGCCGAGTTTATATTGTATTTTACTTGAGGGGTACTTGAGTGGCATTTGAGTGGCATTTAAGTGGCATTCGAGTTTTGATTATTATTTTACTTAATTTGAACTTATATGATATATACATTTTGAATGTATGGCATTTAAGTTTTGATAATTTCTTTTCATAACTCGAGCTCATATAGCATCTTGAGAGAGAGGAGAGAGGAGATGTATCTACCTTGAATAAATTCATTGATTAAAAGCGAATCAATGTATGGCTATATACATTTATTACATAATAAGTAGGGGTAAAATCTCCTCATATAATATAGCTAGATACATAATTCGAACTCATATATACATTGAATGCTATAAAATATATCAGATGATAAAGTTAAATATTCATCTATTCTTTATCGATATTTATAAGGATGATGAAAGATTTTTTGTATTTTATATACATATATATATATAGCTATAGTAACTGTGGTAAAAGAAGTCTATTATGAAGGTTTTTATTTAAGCCAAAGTAGGCTCGGTAGATACTCCATCAGAACACACTCGTCTTTTAGCATAAAAATATGTGAGACCTCGTTTTATTTGGTTGTATGTCAACATTTTTTGATCCTTTACTACAAATCCTCGATTTTTACCCATAAACGACTTTTTTGTGTTCAATACATTTAGATAACTGTCTTTGTTCAATTGATTAATTCGTTTGTTCAAACCTTTTGAGCTAAACTTGTTTCCTTTTTCTCCCCAACAGTAATAGGATTTAGAGTTAAGTGCAACAATTCCATCTCCGGTAAATTCTTCTTTAAACAGCCCAGGTGTTTTTTTTCCGTGTTTTAGTACTTTTTCACAACAGTCTTGCATGCTCCATTCTAAACCCATTGTTTTGGTTCTTAAAAACTCATCCCTATGTTTGTCACAGTATGGGCGTGGAAACCAATCACCATATTCATTGTAAAACTCTTTTTTCATACTTGGTTTTACCAGTGTTTCTAATGTTCCGCTCAATGCCATGTATGCGCTATCTGTATCCATTTCAACATATTGGAAATCACTTCTGTCAATATATCTATAAATAAAAAGTTTGTTTCGATTTCAATTATTTGGAAGTTTTACTTACTTACACATAATAATGGTAGGGAATTAGGTTTCACTTACTTATCCATAAAGTCGTAGTAAAACTGTAGCATTCTCAGTTTAGCATACTGTAGCACGGAGAAACCCAAGTGTACTGGAACATTCATCGTTAGCTGAAATGATGGTGATACTGATTAGCAAAGTAAACTTGTGGAATATAAATTTTGAATTGCAAAATAATTGTTTTAAAACTTACTAGCTGTTTACAGGTTATGATTTCATAAAAATCATCTGCTATCTCTTCCATGGCGATAAATTTGTTTCCTCTGATACGAAATGAAGCTTTTCTGGCGCCTTCGATGAACTTGATGGTGGTATGTTTTTCTTTATCAGTGATTGTTTTTCCATAAGCAGCATTTCCTACCAACTTGCTAGTAGTAGCGAGTAATTCTTGACTAGGGTCTGCATCTCCCATTCTCCTAGCGTCTGAAACCGATGTTCCAAAAGCTTCAAAAGCTTTTCTAGGAATATATTCTATTAGCTGATAAACTTTGGTGACTTTCAATCCTTGTTTCAAGTACCATTTCAACAAAGGGCTCATTAGCAATATCTTATCTCCGTACATACTTCCAACTAATGAGCGTTGAGGAGTCTTTAAAAACCCTTCGGCTTCAGCAAAGACTTTCATTTCATCGCTCAAGTGTTCTCTGGTTAACATCGTATTTTTAAAAATCGGAGGCATTTCGGAGAACTTTTCTTCCTCTTCCTCAGGAACTTCGATGTCACATTCAACAAATCCGAAGAATTCTTCTGATTGAACTCTCTCCAACACTTCTTCTTGATTCAGCTTTTTTTCAAGTATTTTAGGGTAGAAAGAATTGTAAAACGTGTTGACAAATTTTTGTAAATTTGTATGAGTTTTTACACGCTTCATCCAGTCACACTCCCAAATCGAGATTACAGTGTAACCTAATGCTCGAAGATATTCTTCATTTTCCATCGTAGTTTTAAACAGATCTGCTTTTGATTTTCTTCCAGTAGCTTGAAGCTCTTGTTCTTTAGCGTTGTTATAAGAGCAGTCGTGTCCATGCCAAAAACATCCGTGGAATTGAAAGACATGACGATTTTCAACACAGAAACCATCAACTGGTAATCCTCGCTGTCCGAGAGTAACTTCTCCTCCATTGAGCTGATGTCTGATATTGATTTTTTTTGAGAACATTTGGAACTGTAACCAGCTATGAGCTATCTTGCTAAATTTTACTGGTTCAGCGACAAAGGAGTTTTCGATTTTTCTTCTTCGAGGATAGCCAGTAGGCATTGATTGCATCATACACCATAAATAGAGCGCATTTGCATCAACTCCATAGATTCTATCACAAATCTTTGCTTCTTTTCCCAACCAATGTTCTCTAATTTTAGTTATACCTTTTTCGTGATATCTATGCATCACTAGACTTGGTCCACCAACTATATTTTTCTTTATTAGAGGATAAAGTTCTGCATTGCAGTTGTCAAGCAGACAAATTGGGAGAGTCTGACGAAACGAGTTACCAAGTTCATCAAAATTCAAGTATGTAGAGAGGTATGGAGGGGGTGGTTGAGGTGCTTTGTTAAACATCCATCGAATCGCTAATCCTGGTAAAGATATACCATCTTTTAACATATCAATCCCATGCTCTCTGTAGATTGATCTTTGTCTTTCCAACGCTTGAACAAATGGTTTTACATCCAAGTTGTTGTACCATTTTAAAAAATCCCTCATTGTCTTCATGTCGTTATTTTTCCATGCTTCTTGACAAATTATGTACTCTTCTTCACTGATATTCTTTTGTTTTAAAGAACTGTAAAAAGCTTCTCTTGGAGGTAGATGTTCTTGATTAAGTTGTTCCAAGTCTTTCATCCATTCATAAGGAAAAAATCCTTTTCCGGCTTCACATTTGTATGCTTTGAGATACATTTCATAGCTATATCCAGGAGCGATGAAGTTTGTACAATCTAAAAACAAAAAAGATCCTATTCCGATAACAGGCATCTTGGTTCCTTTTTTTATAACAAAATCAAAATCTGTGTCGGAGACATCTTTCAATTTTTGAAGCAGTTTTCCTTTCATCACATTGACATCGTAAGTCTGTGAATTGAAACCTAGAATAGGGAGTTTTTTCATATAGCTGTACAAATCATCCAGTACTTTTTCAGCTCCTGTTCTACGTCTGAAACGATTTTTTTCAAAATCACTACGAAACTTTTCTTCAGCTTCTTCCAGTCGTTGTAATTCACCTTCTATCTGTTTTATGATTCGCGAAAATTGTTTTTCCAATCGGCTATATGATTCTTCACTAATATCATCCAAGTATTCAATGAACTTTCCAACGCATTCATCATCATCCCCATTATTGACAATACAACGCGGGTTGTTGAAGCCTGGTACATTTGAACAAATTGAAATACTTAAAAGTTTATGCTCATTCGTGTAAATGGTTGTGTCTGTATCTCGATCTTTTTCGCAATTAGGTAACAAACACTCTATGTCAAATGTTGCAAAAAATGGATAGTATCTCAAGGAATCATCTGACCCGATATCTATCCCGAATTGAACCTTCAATTTGTCGAATATTGTAGCAGTAGGGCTGTATTGTCCTCCAGAAAACTGCATAGTTGTTGCCTCTGAGATTGAACATCTGTGTCTTTTCAGATTCCCCAATCTATCATAACAAGTAGAACAGGTTGGACATCTGTAGGCTTTGACATATCCTTCCAAGTTTGTAATAAGACTGAAGTGATTGATATAAAGATCCAAATATAGTTTCTCCTTATAACTGGAGTTTGAATTCCAAATAACTGTTGAAGTCATATCATCATTTAAAGAAAACACTGTTATCTTCAGTTGAAATGCTCGCTCCAAAAGCAATAAATCAGCTTCTGTCACTCCTTTCCCATCACACCTTTTACCACTATCACCATAGATGAAACTATGATATTGTTGTTGGTACTCCTTCACCTCCTTAATTATCGGATCTTTTGCAATTCCACAGTTTTTTTGTAGTTCTTTGTGTAATGCTAGACATCTAAAAAAACAAAGATTGTCGGTAATTCGTTTTCCTTTTGTGTTTTTTAACATGGTTCGTATGTGTCTGTTGTTAAGGAGGTGAGAGGGTAAATGCTCTGGTGGTGATCCAACTTTTCCCATTCCGAGTAGTTTGTAGAAATAAAACGAAATGTTTGTGATCAACATCAATCTCCAAGTCGTATTTGGTCTCCGTCTCAAGCTATTTGTACGATGATCAGTCTCCATAACATCAACAAAGAAGTCATCAAGATCTCCTTCAGTTTCAATCAGTTTAGCTTTTGGATATACAGTAGCATTGTTTGATGATGAGTGAAAGTATCGGAGTTCACTATCATTTTTATTTTCTAGTATACAACCTACGCTACAGTTGACTTTTGCTCTCG
The DNA here is from genome assembly GCA_945261195.1 of Cryptosula pallasiana. Lineage (NCBI taxonomy): Eukaryota > Metazoa > Bryozoa > Gymnolaemata > Cheilostomatida > Cryptosulidae > Cryptosula > Cryptosula pallasiana. The sequence goes on from OX183130.1 coordinate 30,668,464, forward strand.
AGCTCAATTGTCTCCAAACTTTTTTTAGCAATTCTAACACTCTTGAATCATGATAGTCATTTTGGTAGGTATCAGCTTGGTCTCTTGGAATCCCATCCCAAAGTCTTACATTTAAAAGTTCTATGACTTTTCCAGCTCTATGTTTCGTTTTCATAGCTCCCCAATATCTAGCTATCAAATCATCCCATTCTTCATCTTGAAAAGTTGGAGCTGTGCTATCATCAACAATACCTAGGGTTGATGCTCGGGTAGGTCTTTCAAAATTTAAATCTTCCATTTCTTCTTCTTGTTCTTCCTCTTGTGCTTCTTCCTCTTCTTCTTCTTCTTCTTCTTCTTCTTCTTCTTCTTCTTCTTCTTCTTCTTCTTCTTCTTCTTCTTCTTCTTCTTCTTCTTCTTCTTCTTCTTCTTCTTCTTCTTCTTCTTCTTCTTCTTCTTCTTCTTCTTCTTCTTCTTCTTCTTCTTCTTCTTCTTCTTCTTCTTCTTCTTCTTCTTCTTCTTCTTCTTCTTCTTCTTCTTCTTCTTCTTCTTCTTCTTCTTCTTCTTCTTCTTCTTCTTCTTCTTCTTCTTCTTCTTCTTCTTCTTCTTCTTCTTCTTCTTCTTCTTCTTCTTCTTCTTCTTCTTCTTCTTCTTCTTCTTCTTCTTCTTCTTCTTCTTCTTCTTCTTCTTCTTCTTCTTCTTCTTCATTTTCTATCATTGGATCATTCTCATTTTCTTCAACTATCTCCTCCACAACCGGCTCTATATCTTGAGCTATTATGCTAGTCTTTGGTGGTGAAGGCTCAGCACCAAATCCTATTTGATTGATTGTTTCATCGGGTAAACGAAAACAAATGAGATTTTCTTCTAACCATTTCCAATTGGGGGAAATTTCAGGGTTTTTTTCTTCTACATTCTCCTCCTGATAATTTAAACTTTGTCTACAATAGAAATGTTAACACATAATAGTTGTTCTATAAAACATTCACATACATTTTATATAAAATGTAACAGAAGAAAAAAATGACTTAAACAGCATTATCAATTAATTTTTAAAATGGAATTAGGAAAAAAGACTCAAACATTATTATTAGTTAAGTTTTTAAAAACTTACTGTGTACTATGGTATGAATTCCCAACTCCCTCTTTTACATTAATTCTCTGATATTCTGAGTCCTGTCTACAATAAAGAGATAACGCATTATTTTTGCTGATTCATGAGATGAGTATAAGAAAAAAGCAAAAAATTACTCTACTAATGTTATTAATTTATGATTTTAAAAACTTACTGCTTATCAAAGGCTATTGTATTTTCAGTAGTTGCTGAAACTTGAAAAGTCGAAGGTTTGTCTTGAAAAGCATTTTCAAGTTCCATCTCCATTTCATTTTCATATTCAGCATTGCATTCATCATTCATGTATTCATTATCAGCGTTTGAAAAACCGATATCATTTTGATTTTTCATGAGCCATTCCCATTCCTTATGTATGTCTACATCAGTATCATCCTCTTCTGTTTCCATAGCACTATAATAACAATAAAATCATTACTTTTTAATAGAAGTGACAATAGCTCATAAAAAGGTAAGTTAAATGTCTCAGCTAATAAATTTTACCTTGTGAATAAAACTCCTAGTAGTCAGTTGGTATATTATATAGTAGATGTTGAGGCTTCAGTTACTGTTGTTAGAACGAGTGATTTATTATGTGAAAGCATTACTTTTTAAGTAGACAAAAACTTAAGTGAGATAATTAAGGCGGATAATTAAGTCTTAGCTTCAATGAAAATTTTCAAATTCACACAGAAAAACTTTTAATAGTCAGTGGATGTAGTAGTAGATGTTGCTCCTCCAATCACTGTTGTAGAACTGGATGCTTTCTGTGTGAAAACAGTGGCTCTTAAATAGGTAAAGCTGCACTGGTTGAACTCTATGAATACCAACCTTCTTTATAATATAACTATGAATCAGAATTTTGTCCACGCGAAAACCAATGCTTTCGCGGGAATAAATAATTTATTTTCACGCGAATAGAAACTGTTGCTTTCGCGGGAATACAAATTTTATTTTCACGCGGATACAAACCAATGCTTTCGCGGGAATAAAAACTTTATTTTCACGCGAATGGAAACAATTGTTTTCGCGGGAATAAACACTTTATTTTCACGCGAATGGAAACTGTTGCTTTCGCGGGAATAAATAATTTATTTTCACGCGAATAGAAACTGTTGCTTTCGCGGGAATACAAATTTTATTTTCACGCGGATACAAACCAATGTTTTCGCGGGAATAAAGACTTTATTTTCACGCGAATGGAAATAGTTGTTTTCGCGGGAATAAATAATTTATTTTCACGCGAATAGAAACTGTTGCTTTCGCGGGAATACAAATTTTATTTTCACGCGGATACAAACCAATGCTTTCGCGGGAATAAATACTTTATTTTCACGCGAATGGAAACCGTTGTTTTCGCGGGAATAAATAATTTATTTTCACGCGAATACAAACTGTTGCTTTCGCGGGAATACAAATTTTATTTTCACGCGGATACAAACCAATGTTTTCGCGGGAATAAATACTTTATTTTCACGCGAATGGAAACCGTTGTTTTCGCGGGAATAAATAATTTATTTTCACGCGAATAGAAACTGTTGCTTTCGCGGGAATACAAATTTTATTTTCACGCGGATACAAACCAATGCTTTCGCGGGAATAAATACTTTATTTTCACACGAATGGAAACTGTTGTTTTCGCGGGAATAAATACTTTCATGCAAAAGCATTGGTTTGTATCCGCGTGAAAATAAAATTTGTATTCCCGCGAAAGCAACAGTTTGTATTCGTGTGAAAATAAATTATTTATTCCCGCGAAAACAACTGTTTCTATTCGCGTGAAAATAAAGTCTTTATTCCCGCGAAAGCGTTGGATTGTATCCGCGTGAAAATAAAATTTGTATTCCCGCGAAAGCAACAGTTTTCTATTCGCGTGAAAATAAAGTCTTTATTCCCGCGAAAGCATTGGTTTGTATCCGCGTGAAAATAAAATTTGTATTCCCGCGAAAGCAACAGTTTGTATTCGCGTGAAAATAAATTATTTATTCCCGCGAAAACAACCGTTTCCATTCGCGTGAAAATAAAGTATTTATTCCCGCGAAAGCATTGGTTTGTATCCGCGTGAAAATAAAATTTGTATTCCCGCGAAAGCAACAGTTTGTATTCGCGTGAAAATAAATTATTTATTCCCGCGAAAACAACTATTTCCATTCGCGTGAAAATAAAGTATTTATTCCCGCGAAAGCATTGGTTTGTATCCGCGTGAAAATAAAATTTGTATTCCCGCGAAAGCAACAGTTTCTATTCGCGTGAAAATAAATTATTTATTCCCGCGAAAACAACGGTTTCCATTCGTGTGAAAATAAAGTATTTATTCCCGCGAAAACAACTGCTTCCATTCGCGTGAAAATAAAGTTTTTATTCCCGCGAAAGCATTGGTTTGTATCCGCGTGAAAATAAAATTTGTATTCCCACGAAAGCAACAGTTTCTATTCGCGTGAAAATAAATTATTTATTCCCGCGAAAGCATTGGTTTTCGCGTGGACAAAATTCTGAATCATAGTTATATTATAAAGAAGGTTGGTATTCATAGAGTTCAACCAGTGCAACTTTAGCTGTTTAAGAGCCACTGTTTTCACACAGAAAGCATCCAGTTCTACAACAGTGATCAGAGGAGCAACATCTACTACACTTTCCATTGCAACTACTAGAAACTTTCTCTTTATAAAAGGTAAAATTTAAAACTTATTATTCCCTACCTAACAAAGATCAAAATTAGTTTAGCTATAATGTAAAGTATGAAATAAATAATCTTTTAGTTCCACATGAAAAGCTGGATTATATGTTATTTCTTTCTTTTTTAGAACACTATGGAGGATTTTTCTGCTTCTTACACGGATTTAAAGCCAATCGAAAACAAACAAAAAACGTTCAAAACACCCAAAAGAAAAAACTCTAACTCTGTCACAAAAGAAGCAGCGATAAAGAAACGAGCTCTTCCAAAACTGGTTTTACCCACAACATCAAACAATATGGAACAAAAAGAATTGCTCACTGATGCTGACAGAGCTCTCCAGATGGCCAAATCTCTCCAAAAATGGAAGACATGTGATTTGAAAAAGATTGGAGGGTTTCTTACACTAGCATCACTTCCTGTTCCATCAGTTTTGCAAATCGTTTCTATTGAGCAGAGTACTGGTGCATACGGAAACTACTACATTCTCACTTATCTTGATAATTCAACTGGAGCGAATTTTCAGAAAGTCGTTTGTCCAAGTAGAGTAGTTGAAAGCTTCAATGTTGATAACTACCCATTACCTTTCAACATTTTGTACTTGGGTGAGATGGAAAACTCAAAAAAACCGGAGACTACTTACTACAATGTCAAACGTATCAGTACAAAACGATTAACCACAATGGAAGCTACTGCTGAAGCTGAAAAACTGAGAAAAATGAGTGAAGAAGAACTCAAACTCGCTTACGACATCGATTATCTCAGTAATTTCAAAGATTGTTCCATTTTTGCTTACATCGAAGTTGTAGAAAGATTCATTCCTTTCCGATTCAATGGAGAAGAATCCATTGTAAATTGCATTCGCTATGTCACTGAAAAGAATGGAAAAAGAGAGACGAGAACGCTTTTACTACCAATCAGATATAACGAGGAAGCTAAAAGATGTGCACCTGGTGTGATGATTTACAAAGGAAAAAAACAGAGTAAGAATGGAAATCCTATTCCATACCACAATGTTGTCTTCATTTCTTCAACCAACGCTAGTGATTGGGAGCAATATTGCACACAAACAAGTTCCAATGAGGTGCTAACAAAAACGAATAATGAGGATGAAGTTCTAAAGGAATTCCTAGAAAACGAATTGCAAGATTTTGATGAACCACTTGGTGTTGATGGTATGTAAACTCAATATCAAATGCTGACAACTGGTAGTCTCAAGCGGATAATGAATGAATAAAAAAAAAGCCTGTGTATTCATTGACATTACAAGTTGTACTGTTTTGTATTACTTACTATTTACCGACTCTAACTATATTATATGGAAAGATTTTCCCTACTTATTATACAATAAGTCTATATAATCATATATTAATTCATAGAAAAGTCTAAAGGTTCTCAGGTGATTAACTCACCAAAAGCTCCGGTTTTGCAAAACATTTGAAGATCTTCGGTTTTGCAAAACATTTGAAGATCTTCCTATCCTAAGCATTATACGAGTGACTGTACTTTTTTATCCAGTTGAAATATCTAAAAACTTCAGTAACTTAGTATTTACTGACTCTAGCTATATTATATGAGATTTTCCCTACTTATTACACAATAAATGTATATATTCACATATTCTTTCATTTTTAATCACTGTATTTATTCAATGTAGATATATTTCCTCTCTCTCCTCTCTCTCAAGATATCGTATGACTCGGAATTACAAAAAATTATCAAACCTTAAATGCCTCACATTCAAAATCTAGACATCCTATGAGTTATAATTATGTATACAATTATGTAAAAAATTATCATAACTTAAATGCCATACATTCAAAATCTATATACCATATAAGTTCAAATTAGGTAAAATAATAATCAAAACTCGAATGCCACTTAAATGCCATTCAAATGCCACTCAAGTACCCCTCAAGTAAAATACAATATAAACTCGGCGAATTCATCCAACGCCGTAACCCATTGCATAACCCCAGATAATGACCCCACAAAAAAACACTTGGTAGGGAGATCTGCTCATATATTACTACTGGTGTGCCTTCTGCAGATTTTCCTGTATATCTGCGGTGTGCTCGTGATGTTCCGAGGGTCCAGAGAGGGTGGGGTTCCCGTTAGTTGGTCTGGAAGGCGTACCTCCCGTCTCAGCATCAGCATATTAGGGGTCTCCCCCGTGGCTGAATGTGGCGTCCCCTGACATGCTCTCATGATTTGTGGTAAGAGGCTGTCCCATTCATCCTGCCCTTTCGACAGAATGAGGGCATGCAGCGCGTCTCCTAGCTTGCGATTTTGTTTTTCAACTACTCTGTTTCCTTGTGGGTGGTAGGGAGTCGTCCTCGTCTTTTTCACTCCCCAAAGGCTACACAGTTCCTCCAATAATATAGACTCGAACTGTGCTCCTTGGTCGGTGTGCAATTGTTCTTGGAGCCCCCAGTACGCGAACATGCGTTCATCTAAGGCGGTGGCTACTGTTGGGGCAGTTGCGTCGGGCAGTGCGATCGCGTGCTCCCACCGGGTGAAGTGGTCCGTGAGAACCAGCGCCCACCGGTTTTTTCTCTTTGTCAGTGGAAGAGGTCCCACCAGGTCCACTGCTAACTTCTGGAATGACCGACCAGCGTGCATTCACTGTCGGTTTGGATTCTCAGTTTTCCGTCCGCCCTTCGCCACCGGGCAGACCTCGCACTCCCGGATCAACTTTCTCCCTAGTGGGGAGATACCGGGCCAGTACCAGTCAAATAAGATCCTTTGTCTGGTGCGGTGTACGCCTGCGTGTGCCAGCCTGTGGGTGTCCCAGATGACCTGGGTTCTCCGGTTCGGGGGGCACAAGATACAGTGTTTCGGTTTGGTGGGGTGGTGGAGTAGCATGGTCAGCACTCCGTCCGGGCGTATCTGCATAGTCCCTCTCCTTTCGTATAGGGTCCTGAGCTCGGGTTCCCCTTCTGCCAGGTCTCTTTTTGTTATGCTGCCAGGTTGTCTGAGCTCAGTGTAGATTCGTGCTAGGGGTCCAGTCCAGGCCCTTCTCTCTGCTCCTGAGCGAGGGTGGCCATGTTCGGTCCGGACTGGGTTATGGTGAGGTTGACATGTTCCTGGTCTAGAGGTCGTGGCTCTTCTGGCTGGGCCAGTTCCGCATGGGAGGGCCCGCCGTCTCTTTGCTCAATGGAGGTGCATTGTCTGCAGTCCATACATGGTCCCCTACGGCTGAGGCCGTCGGCATTGTCGTGTCGGGTCCCGGCTTGATGTTCCAGTTTGTAGCGAAACTCTGCGAGTGTCTCCAGCCATCTGGCTATCTGGTTAGATGGCTCTTCCCTCCTACATAATCACCGCAGGGACGCATGGTCGGTGCATAGTGTGAATTCTCTCCCATATAGGTAGGGTCGGAAATGCTTCACAGCTTTAATGACTGCTAGCACCTCCTTCCTAGTGACGCAGTAATTCTTTTCTGCCGAGGCCAGTGTCTTACTGAAGTATGCGATGACTCGTTCCTTCCCTTCCTGTAACTGCGACAGGACAGCTCCTACTCCTACCGTGCTAGCGTCTGTATCTAGGATATATGGGGTCTTGGTGTCCGGGTACCCCAGTACTGGTGCTCGGATGAGTCTCTCCTTCAGCTGGCTAAATGCGTCCTGCTCCTCCTAATGGTTGGCTGGCATGTAGTAAAATAGGTGTGGTTTATATAAAAGTGTGTAAGCAAGTTCCGCCCAGCTGTAGTGGTTGGTTAGCTAAGCAAAGGTAGGTGTGTGTTTAATAGAACGTATTTGTACATAGAACAGTTAATGGGGAGTTGCCCGTCCTCCACAGTATTGTATGCATTTTATTGCTATTATTATAATTATAGTAGTTATTATTATAGCACTGAGTATTATTATTTATGATGATGATAATAATAAATCATAAATAAGGGCCAATCCGAGTCTGTTTATCAATTTATTATAGTAAGTAATTATTATTTTAATTATTATTTATAATATTTATTACAATAATTTCGTACAATAATAACAGTTTATAGTAATAATACAATTATGTTTTTTGTAGCAGTGAAAAAAAATTTAACAAAACAACAACCACAACATCATAATCATTTAACAAATCTATTACTTATTATCATTGTCTTTAACATCAATAATCTATGGCGAGTATCGAACTATATGCCGCCAGAGATGTGTAAACAAGCTGAAGAGAACGCAGATGGGACAAGTAGCGTGGGTGCTCTCATAAGTCATAGAGACCACACATTGGTCCCAGCTGAGTGATTGCAGGGAACACAGCTATCTCGTCCTCTTTAGAGCCATGCACTTTAGTGAGGTTGCAACCAAGATCTCAGACTACCTCAAACCTATGACTTCAACCACAGGCTGCACCAAGAAGCACCAGATGCTGTACCACTACACGGTATCTCATATGAATAACTTCTTCATGAAGATTGCCAATCTCTGGAACCAACTTCCACCAAGCAGTTTGCTGCTTACAGGTCCCACACTGGCAGGTTAAGGTTTTCTGCCTCATATGCAGTTGACCCCAGTTGTTGACTTAAAAATGTTAAACGGACCTGCGAGATTGCCACATCTGAATAGCTTTCATCCCCAGGGGAGAAACAGTAAAAAATTAGGCACATATGATATATACTAAACCAACGTTTAGGGGTGTTTTTTGGCAACTTGCCAACTTCAACGTCTGAAGAGTGAATTTTCAAGAAAATTGCAAAAAATAGTGCTGGAAGGGTAAGTTTTGAGGCATATAAAAGAGGAGTTGGAGGGGTGTCGTGGGAGAAACACACATGTGTAGTTTAGTATTTACTTTGAGGCAGGTTTTGGAAGAGGTGTTTTGCAAAATCACCAGAAAAGAGCATATATGGTTGTTAGGTATCTATCCTATGTGCCTATTTTTTTGACCGTTTCCCTCCTGGGCTTTCATCATAAGTTGAAGGTAATTTGGCAGGCAAGTTAGTAAGTATTGACACAGTATGTGTTGTTGCATTTATTGAAGTAGGAAAGAAGTAATCTTTTTTAGACTTCTAAACCCTTGGTGTTTGTAATAAAAAAGATTTTTGATTATTAATTATCAAGTACTGTACTTGCAATTAATTTTCCATTGATAGTCATTGATTGTGGGCATTATTAGTAGATTATTAATAAAAAAAAATAATTTTTTTAAGCAGATATCACTTAGTACTTCCTACCCAACATTAGTAGAAAGTTCTACTAAGTCCTCTGGATATGAAGGTTCCTGTACTTAACTGGTGAACCAAACCGCTTACACTGCATGCTAATTTTAGTTACTGACTTAATCAATATTTTTTGAAGCAAAGTACGAAAAAGCTTATAATGATGAGATGTAAATTGCGGAAACATCAGCACCAGTTGTTTGTATTGACCAATTGTGTCTACCAAATCGAAGTGCTTTCACTCCAGTCGGTAGAACAACCAACAACCAAGAGCTACTAGTCCTGAAAGAGATGGAATCTACTAATGAATAAAAGTTTATACTAACCTGGTGCTAAATAAAGGAGAATATAATAACTTGCAGCTCACAAGATGATCACTGAAGACTGCGGAGAATTTGCTACTAAATAAGAGATGAATGTTGTATCAAATCATTTTTATGCTTGCAAAATATCTTGTGGAAAAATGTTAACTGATGTAATGCATTGATAGTTTTGTTTTCAAGCAAATCAATCTTGTACCATTCAGTTATCATGACAATATTCAGAGTTTCATTTCAAGGCAGTTTTTCTCAATGGACCAAAATACAGAAGAAATGAGTTTAAAATGGGAGGAGAAAACAAAATAAGGAAACTCCAAGTCGAGGAAATGAAATACAACTAAATAAGCAGATACATTCATAAAAGCAGAAGTAATTTATGCTGCTTGAAAATTTAACAGTTTATTATTTGTTTACAGATGATGGCTGCCAGTAATGGGGAAAATATATCATGTAACTATTGTCTACAAACATTCACACAAATGATAGATCCAAGAGAACTACCATGTTATCATATATTTTGTCTACCATGTTTACAAGCAGACTATACAAATGGTATACAGTGTCCTATATGCAGGTAATATATTGTTTGTATTATTTATTTATAGTTAAGTACTAGCATATATTTGTATACTGTATCATTCATATATCTTTTTCTATAGGAAACAGTATGATTCTATCGAGTTGGCAACTCTCAAGTCTTGTACCACTGATACAACAGAAGTTAATGTAGAATATTTTTGTTTTGAATGTGATGAACCCTCAGCTGGATATTGTATTGACTGTGGACAACACAAATGTCAGCCTCATATCAAGGTGTGAAGTCTTTAAATGTATATTCGCACCAATTTTCAAAAAACATTGAAAGAAGTTGAATACTTTTGTATAAACATTTTTTAATGTAAAATTAACAAAAAATGTGCTACTTTGATGCAGCGTCAAAATTTATGTCTGTATTGGCACACGCGGAATTTGGAACGAACGTAGACAGGAATGAACGTCGACAGGAATGAATGTTGACAGGAATGAATGCAGACATAGCTGGAAGGAACGTAGACACATCCTGGAATGAACGTCGACAGACCTGGAATGAAAGTCAACTATGTTAGAGAGAAAAAAATTCGACTTTCAATCTAGGAAGTGTCGACATTCATTCCTGGCAACATTTAAACTTTTTTTTCGACGTTCGCTCCAGGAGTAAAATAAATTATCGTTTTTTCCCAAAGTAGACAAATCCTGGAATGAAAGTCGAAGTGATATGTTATATGTTGCCGAAAACAAACGTAGACACATCCAGGAACGAAAGTCAAAATTCTCTGGTTTGTTGCATAGTCGAAATTTATTCCAGGTATGTCGCCATTCATTCCAGGATGTGTCTACGTTCATTCCAGCTGTGTCTGCATTCATTCCTGTCAACATTCATTCCTGTCGACGTTCATTCCTGTCTACATTTGTTCCAATTCTCGCCCACTCAGCAAAAATAACTTTTTTGATAATCAAGTTGTGCCATGGAAGCAATGTGGTCCCAACAGGGCGATCGGTGGCCCTAGTACGAAAGAGACCGGGTGTTTGAGGTCTATTATATAATCCTTGATACCATTAATATTAAATATCAATTGGTTGTAATAATGAAAGTAACAAAAATAATCAGGGGTGGGAGAAAATGACTTTAAAGTCGAGTCAAGTCAAGTCATGAACTTTGTGAGTCAAGTCAAGTCGCAGCCATTCTGAGGTTCAGCTGAGTCAAGTCAAGTAAGTAAAGTCACAAACATTGTTGAGTCAAGTCGAGTTGAGTAATGAAAAATTTTAAGTCAAGTCTGACTCAAATGACTTACAAGTCAAATATCAAGTCACTTGAATATCTCAGAGTCTATTGGTCGTATAGCATTATCGAAGACATCATCGTGATCGGCTCGCCGAGCAGATTTCAGAGGGGGGTAATTTAGATGTCCAATAGATGACTAATACAAAACTTTCACAGAAATCAAAAGATTTTTATTGAAGGATTTCCCTAACAGCAACAGATGACAAAAATATTGGCAATGATAAATCAGTGGTTCAGAACAATAGTCTGGCAGTATAGCATTTGTACTTATGGAAAGCCAGAACCAGTAGAATGTTGCAGCCAATAAAATATTCTGTTTACAGTTCAAGCAGTAGACACTTCACAGTGAGTAAAACCCCGTGTACATATAGCGATTACTAAGCGATTTCCTTAGCCATTACGTGATTTTGCAACTTCTGTTTCCTACAAAATCGCTAAGCAACCTCAAGAATTTTATTTGAGGTTATCGTCACGTTTTGATCGAGATCAAAAAGTCGCTAGCGGATTCTTCGATCAGCCAATCACAACCTAAAGAAACTTTACCCTTGTTTCCAATAATGTCTTGTCATGTTCAGCGCTCCGATCTATTAACGACCCTGTAATAAATTGAAGGCTATGCTTTGTAACAGCGAGTTTGACCAGAATCGCTGAAGAATTGGCAGTAGTGAAAAATTGCGCAATTTTGGGGAGGGACTTCCCCAATCGCTAAGCAAAATCGCTAGCACGATCGATCGCTATATGTACATGTACATGTATTAGCTAGGTTGTGCACCTCTGGTTCCAATAACCAAACAGGAAATACAAACAGCAATGACACACGGGTATTCTGTTTTCTTAGGAAATTGTGGTAGGAGCAGACAACTCTGCGAGATTGACTCCAAATGACTTGATGATGATTTTAATAAAGTCATCTGTATTATGAAGTCGAATCAAGTCAAGTCATGAAACTTTTCAAGTCAAGTCGAGTTGAGTCAGATGAGGCATCAAGTCAGAGTCAAGTCACTGCTCAACTAAGTCAAGTTATGACCTTTGACTTGACTCTAAGATGACTTGACTTAGTCCGACTTATTCCCACCTCTGAAAATAATAAGAACAATAATAATCGATTGCAGTGAGTGTTGGGAAATAAAGCCAAAGTAAACCATTGCCATTTATTAGTCACACACCAGAGGACGCCACATGTTTGGTACACTTGGTGAGGGTCATAAGGTCATAAGGGTTGCTTATTATTATTTCACTACATAGATTTATGAAATCTGCAACTAACGATTCATGAGCAGTAAATAAGTATAGGATGTACAATACTGATGATGAGCCAATTACATAATTCATTCCAGTACATCATTACTGTGGCAGCGCACCACAACAAGGGCTCACCCTCATTAATTTACATTGGCAAACTCAATTAAACCTGAAACAATGGGTTTACCATATAGTATTTATGAAGTTTATATTTAATTAATTTTTCTCGAGTGAATAGACCAAAATATTTTCCAGAAAATAATTTCATGGGCTGAATTGATCCCTTCAGATTTCTCAGCAACATCATTTTTTCATATCAGGTGCTTAAATTCTTTCAAAACAGGATAATAGTCAAGCAAGTTGTGGTTTTTAATGATAAGTTGTACGATTGACTAGACTATTTCTGGTTGCATCGCTAAAGAGAAACTACTTCGCCGAGACCCTATTGATCTGCAGTAAGCATTTAAATTAAACTGCAAACGTTGGTGTATGTCTGTCCACGTAAACATTCAGTTTAACCAATGCTGATTATGCAGTCCAAATAGCTGAGATGGTAGGAGAAACATATCCTAGAAATTAATAATGTCGATGTACAAACCCAGGGGATTGGTTTTTTACGTAGTGGGAGGGGATGGAGGGCCAGTTTTGAGGAGTTGGGTGTGTGTGAAGGGAAATTAGGTATGTGTGAAAGCAAAATGGATGTGTGTGAAAAGAAATGGGCGTGTGAAAGGAAATGGATGTGTGTGAAGGGAAAATGGGTGTGTGTGAAAGCAAAATGGGTGTGTGTGAAGGGAAAAGGGGTGTGTGTTAAGGGAAAATGGGTGTGTGTGAAGGGAAAATGGGTATGTGTGAAGGAAAATGGGGGTGTGTGTTAAGGGAAAATGGATGTGTGTGTGAAGGGAAAATGGGTGTGTGTGAAAGGAAATGAGTGTGTGTTAAGGGAAAATGGGTGTGTGTGAAGGGAAAATGGGTGTGTGTGAACGGAAAATGGGTGTGTGTTAAGGGAAAATGGGTGTGTGTGAAGAGAAAATGGGTATGTGTTAAGGGAAAATGGGTGTGTGTGAAGGGAAAATGGGTGTGTATGTGAAGGGAAAATGGGTGTGTGTTAAGGGAAAATGGGTATGTGTGAAGGAAAAATGGGTGTGTGTGAAGAGAAAATGGGTATGTGTGAATGAAAATGGGTGTGCACGAAGGAAAAATGGATGTGTGTGAAGGGAAAATGAGTGTGTATGTGAAGGGAAAATGGGTATGTGTGAAAGGAAAATGGGTGTGTGTTAAGGGAAAATGGGTATGCGCGAAGGAAAAATGGGTGTGTGTGAAGAGAAAATGAGTGTGTGTGAAGGGAAAATGGGTGCGTGTGACGGGAAAATGGGTGTGTGTGAAGGGAAAATGGATGTGTATGAAGGAAAAATGGGTGTGTGTGAAGGGAAAATGGGTGTGCGTGTGACGGGAAAATGGGTGTGTGTGAAGGGAAAATGGATGTGTATGAAGGAAAAATGGGTGTGTGTGAAGGGAAAATGGAATGGTGTGAAAGGAAAATGGGTGTGTGTTAAGGGAAAATGGGTGTGGGAAGGAAAAATGGGTGTGTGAGAAAGGAAAATGGGTATGTGTGAAAGGAAAATGGGTGTGTGTGTGACGGGAAAATGGGTGTGTGTGAAGGGAAAATGGATGTGTATGAAGGAAAAATGGGTGTGTGTGAAAGGAAAATGGGTGTGTGTAAAGGGAAAATGGGTGTGTGTGAAGGGAAAATGGGTATGTGTGAAGGAAAAATGGGTGTGTGTGAAAATAAAATGGGTATGTGTGAAAGGAAAATGGGTGTGAGTTAAGGGAAAATGGATGTGTGTGAACTGAAAAAAGGGTATGTGTGAAGGGAAAATGGGTATGTGTGAAGGAAAATGAGTATGTGTGAAGGAAAATGGGTGTGTGTGAAGGGAAAATGGGTATGTGTGAAATGAAAATGGGTGTGTGTTAAGGGAAAATGGATGTGTGTGAAAGGAAAATGGGTGTGTGTGAAGGGAAAATGGGTATGTGTGAAGGGAAAATCGGTATGTGTGAAGGGAAAATGGGTATGTGTGAAGGGAAAATGGGTATGTGTGAAGGGAAAATGGGTGTGTGTGAAAGGAAAATGGAAGTGTGTGAAGGAAAAATGGGTGTGTGTTAAGGGAAAATGGGTGTGTGTTAAGGGAAAATGGGTATGTGTGAAGGAAAATGAGTATGTGTGAAGGAAAATGGGTGTGTGTGAAGGGAAAATGGGTATGTGTGAAATGAAAATGGGTGTGTGTTAAGGGAAAATGGGTATGTGTGAAGGGAAAATGGGTATGTGTGAGGGGAAAATGGGTATGTGTGAAGGGAAAATGGGTATGTGTGAAGGGAAAATGGGTATGTGTGAAGGGAAAATGGGTGTGTGTGAAAGGAAAATGGGTGTGTGTTAAGGGAAAATGGGTGTGTGTTAAGGGAAAATGGGTGTGTGTGAAGGGAAAATGGGTATGTGTGAAGGGGAAATGAGTTAGAAAGGTGCCAGTAACAGCAGATATAGGTATTTGAGGAAACGATGTTTAAGAGCGGGTTAATGGGAAGCAATATTGAGGATGCAAGATAATGCAGCTTGTCTATTTTATTTAAGCACTCCTCTGCGTTTAAAAATTACAATTTTGTTGCAGTTATCGGTATTTTATTTTAAAAAAGTGCAAAACACATGTTTGTGTCAATATCTGAGCTGAATGCTCAGCTATTTCAAGTATTGAATTTTGTTTGCCTCTTTTCACGTTCATATTCGACGATGGCTTGCAATTGTTAGTGATTAGTTGTAAGCAAATACAGTACTAATGGACTGTACAGTTTGTGGTGTTGCAATTAGCTAAGTTACAGTGAAATATGTCAGCAAGGGGAAGGGGGGGGGGCATTAAACTGGCTACTGCTGATAGCTCGATTTACAGGCGTAACGATTCATTGCTAAATAGTTCCTCCCTAGCCTAGGGAAGGAATAGAGTTCATATAGCCCAGTCTATAATAGCTATAATGATAATTGGAATACAAGAGTAGATATAGAGTTCCAACTGTGGTAGCTTCCTTTATCTTCTGTGATATAAATTATTATTGACTTGATCCGATTAATGATATTAATATGATATAGATAAAGCTGTAGTGGATTTTGGGGGCTGAAAATCACTAGCTAAGGTTGGTAGCGTGCTGCCACCAGTTGTTAGTTTAATCTGTTACAACAACAGGGTCGGTGATGTACCGAACGAATGCAAGAGAGAGTATTTCTACTCTACAACCAGTAGGGAGCCCTCGGCTCAGACGCATAACTCAGTGCTGTTGAGTACATATGCATTTATTCCTCCAGAATAAAACCAGTTAGTAAAAGACACTTTACAACTGACAACTACAGACAAAATTCTGCCTATTATAGGCGATTCACAGGAAGTAGTTAGCCAATCACATAACAATATTGCAACATGCACCAATGAATATGAGTATATAAATACATTACGAATAAGATTAACAGTATGGGCTTAAAGGTAATAGGCACCCTGCAGTGGTAGGCAGAGTTAGAGGCTAATGAACCAATCATAGTCATTCCTACTTCCTGTCTTTGGTTCTTGGTCTTTATAGCTTTGGTACTCCATCTTTTGTAAGGGTAAGGGGTAGTAATCTTCAGTAGATGGCTCTCTGCTTCTCCCAGGCTACTTTTGAGTCCTCAGGCTATAGTGACTCACTTCCTGCCGGCACGGTACTGCTCCATACAGGGTTGGTATAGCTCCATACAGCTCCATATAGCCCGTACTGACTCATACGCAGGGTCGGTCAATCCGGTATTGATGATTACTGTCATTCTGGCCATCTAGTGGCTATACTGAGGATGCCAGAATGTAAGTACAGTGTGTGCGCAGGTGTAAGTGACATGAAAATCCACTACAAAGCATCACCTAATTGTGATCAATTTACTTTTTGGAGTTGTCGTTTCCAATTACTTTTATACACCAAGAGTGCTTTGACTAGGCTACCCATAATTAAGAGGTAAATCACTGACTAAACTATGGCATTTGGAAACCTCACAGCTGAGTGCCAAAAAGCTTGGTGGCAATGAACACTCTTGTGGTCAATAGTCTCGAACAAGTAGGTGGGGTATTGAGAGACGGAAGTGATCTTCACTATGTGTGCTAACAAGCAGCAGCTGAATGCTAAATTATTCAGAACTTCATTCATATGATATGGACATTATATGGCATACATCAATATTATAGTAGATTCTGGTTTGATTAACCATAAAGCACCTCTATGCTCTAGTACTCTGCCTCTCTCCAGAAGGACACTGTCGGTATGTCCACTGCCACTTATACAATGACATTATCAACTAGAACGGAGCCCTCGGCTCAGACATACATGCTAGTCCGAGTGTTGTGGTACAACAGCACATATTTATATTCTTTACAGCTCTAAGGAGGCAATTTCTTAGAGTATAATAATGGCAAGTGGTACTACCCTAAACTGCAATGGTTAAGACAAAAGTGTAAGACTACAGGAAGTATATCACCTAGTTAGAAAAACAATTAACAAGATACACACTCACGAACAATATTACCAAGAACATATGTCGGAAATAATAATCACAAATAGCAACTTCGAATGAAAATACAGTCTTGACAGATTATGTGACAGTCAATATGATAAGGAGCCAAGTGCAAAGGCGCAGAGTCAATCCGCTGGATGTCTGGTTCAGCCTTTCCGTCTCTCTGTAGGTTCCTAGCGTACTTGTAGTACTGTAGCCTCAGGTTAACAGATCAGCTAGCGATAGTGTTGTTCGGGATATAATCTTTCGCAACTCTAATGCCCTGGTCACACGAGACCGATAAACGAAACTATAACGAAACTATTTTAGAAAATCGCCGAGGTGCGACGATAATAGTTTCGTTGTACTGGTCACACGAGAACTATAATTAGTTCGTTACGCCTAGCGATCACTAGTTTCATCCAATGACAGAGGATTGTGTTTTGTGCCCGGGCCTACTCATACTTTACTGCGTGATGTAAAAGCATGGAAGAATTATTATTATTTTTGATGTTTGGAATAGATTATTTTAATAAATAGCTAAGTTTGACCAGCCAGTACTATTCCAATTGTTTGATTATATTTTATTATTATTATTATCTTTCATTTATTTAAAACTCATTATGAATATAATATAATAAATAATTATTTATTCAAAAAACAAATGTGCTACTACTATGGAAACCATGCGTTCGTTGTGAATGACCCTGACATTGGAGACCAGCCAATAACAGAACATAGAAAATAAACCTATTAATGAGCTTATCTGGTCGAATGGTCCAATCACATGCAAGCATCGCAACCGAAGATTTTCCCAAACCTAGCATTGCTTGATCACGACGAAGCTGAATTATTCGCTCGGCTTGCTGAGCAACGAATTCGCTGGGCCTGAAAAAAATAGTTTCGTTATAGTTTCGTCAGAAATTCGGTCTCGTGTGACCAGGGCTTAAGGCTAGTCTTGTGGCCCTCAGCTGCGGCGGCCATCTTGTACCAGTCTTAACGGCTATGCAAGAGGCGATACCGGCCTTGCAGAGGTCAATTATACCAGCCCTGCAGGGGTCAATACTTGCCCTGCAGAGGTCAATACTTGCCCTGCCTCTCTCAGTGCCCGCCCTGCATGATATCTAGTGCTGGAATGGCAATAGCAGTTGCAAGTAACTGAAAATAGTGACGACCAGTCACTTGTTTGCAGTGCTAATTAGTGCAGGAGGGTGTCTCTGTACCACAATAGACCTCATAGACTTCAGTTCAGCGTGTACAGTATAGAAGATATATCAACAATAAAGAAAACGCTGACATGATAGAAACTTCGGAAAAATCTAAAACTAGTTGCATTCTCAATTTTCGTCAACTTTTTTTGTTGCAGAAACACGTGGAGACAAAACATGAAACAATAGACATCGATACGTTCTGTATCAACCCATCAATATATCTAAAAGTCTATTGTGAAGAGCACAACAAAGAGATATGTATGGTCTGCATTGGATGTCTTATTTTTGCTTGTATCAGCTGCAATACGTACCCGATAGACTGTCTGAAAACTTGTCCTGACGATTTGTGTTGTGATTATGACATCAGTAAGTTCGCATTTGACAGTAACCAGTTTACTCATTTTATAACTATATTTACTGCTAGTGCATGTTTTAACAATTTTTGAGTTTGTTTCCTACCAGTCTCCCTTTAAAACACCTTCATATTATTTTTTTCCACAAATAGATAACTTGGTGTTAAGTTTAGTAAACTTAACTAGATTACCAATAAAGCTTTAATTATGAAAATTTTAATTTAGAACCTGATTTTCGTCGTCGCCATTTTATGATGTCACTGGCCAGCATGCAAAGACTGATAGAAAAGGATTTTAATGAACAGTTGAAGATGTCAGCTGACAAAGTAACTGAAATCTGTAAATTGGAGAAGGAAGTTTGGTTGAAGCTTGATAGTGAAGGTTCGTGGTATACCATATAACTAATTTCAATTATATTCCCGGTTGTTCTATTGTAAATGCAGAGCTAGCAAGCTCTATGGTGGGAAATAGAATTTTCCAACCACAGTTTATCATAAAAGAACAAAAAATGCATTTGTAAGTATTTAACAAGTTGATAGTAACCATTTCCTGAAGTGGGTCCTCTTGTACTCATGTGTTTATTGTTACTGACACCTGCAACCACCTGCTAAGATAAACTACACCCATTATGGTTATTTTGGCTACATTTATGCATTTGTATATTTTTCCATAACTTGGCATCCTTTGATTGTAGGTGGTTACAATATCTCGTATTTTCGCCAAAGACTTCTTAAAATAGAATTTAACAATTTTGCTGTTTTTCCTGGTTACATTTGTCCAGCTCACTCGGGTGCTGCCGGCACATTCATTGTCACCTATTATTACCAGGTACGAGCAATAAAGAACAGCGAATTAAACTGACCGATGAGGTAGAAGTATTTGTGTGCACTCTGATGTCCATCAAAGATGAGCTGGAGGTCAAACAGAGGTCAATGCGTCAGCTACAAAGAGAATGTCACTTAACAGAGGTGATTAAACAGAAAGACCAGAAGATCAGAGAGTTTGATGAAGTGTGCCAAGAAGCTACTAGAGTGATCCGTAGCAGACGGGATGGTACAGATGAACTTGAGAAATGCTTCAACCAGATGACCATTGCTCCAGCTCCTGCTAAGTCATCTCCTCCTGTTCTGCAGCCGCAGAGAATGCCGACTGTTTTGTCAGATACTGACCGTACTCTCCAAAGACGCGCAGGTTAGTTAGTAGAGGCAATGACTGCTCTGTCACTTTGCAGAGTTGCTGATTTAACCTCAAACTGAGCTAGTTGAAAAAATCATACAGCTTGCACATGTGTGGCTATTGCTCTAGTGGTGTTTGGTATTGTTATTATTTTGTCAAGGTTAGCCTTTGCCTAGTCTACATACGTTTTTTTCCAGCAGTTTAACCAGATTGTTAGGTGTCGGATCTGCTTGTCTCAGGTTTAGTCATATGTTTGTCAGAGGTTTAAAAGTTGCAGTGTCACAGCTGTTCCACTTTTAGCAATATTCTGTTTAATGTTAATGTTAGTTTTTTCAGAACTCCATTACACGGACCTTCCACTCTTTACCGCACTTTCACCTCTTTCTATGGCTCACTCCCGCTCTCCCTCTAATCAATTCTTTGCTCAGGTTGTTTGCACATGTTACAATGGTACCTGTAATTCTCTGACTAGGAGATGGACAAGTGAGTAGAGTAACGGAAGTGATTGCGCTGTGCTTGGATTTGCTGACTACGCTTTGAAGTGACCTATTTGAGAAAAAAAACATACAGCTTGCATTTGTATGGCTATTGATCTGCTAGCGTTTAGTGTTCAAATTATTTTCTACAGTTTAGCCCATGGCTACTATAAAACTGTTTTTTTTTAGCGTGTTATCAAACTTGGTAGGTGTGGCGTCTGCTTCTCTCAAGTTCAGTTACTTAAGTTTTCACAGGTTTAAAAGTTACAGGATCACAACTATTCTGTTTTAGCAAAGCTGTTTAATACATCCTTAAAATGACTTCGCAACCTTTATAACATTTCATTTCATGGATATCCCTTCCCACTTTCCTCTACTTTTCTCTGCTTTTCTATCGCTTTCCATGGCTCACCATTTCTACCTCCTACCCACTCTCTGCTCAGTTTGTTTGCTCATGTTACAAGGACACCTGTACTTCTTCAAATAGCCAAACTTGTTTTTTTTCTATTTTCTTCTTCTGAAATTTTTACATTTATCTTCAAAGCCAACACTGTAGCTGCATTACCATTCACGCCCAGCAGATCTCTCTCCTTTTTGCTCATATTGATTGTCCTGCCTCTCCATGTGTTTAAACTTCCATTTGCCCCCCACCCCACTCCTTCCTTTCACTATTGGAGTTAAACACTCATCTCTGTTACCTACTTTCTTCCACCCACAAAAGGCCATTTTCCCCAATTTCCATATTCATAGGTTACAAATTTTTATATAGTCACTCATAAATCGGTTAGTTACACTTGACATGATATTATTGGAAATGGTGGTTAAATACTTTTTGTGTTGTGATTGGTTGATCAAGGAAGAGGCTCACAATTTTTGATCTCAATCAAAACCCAGCAAAAACCTCTCATAAAATTCTAGTGATTACCTTAGCAAATTGGCCAGAAACGGAATAAAGGAAATCCTCAATTGCCAAACGATTGATGCGTTTAGATGCAGTTTTACTCACTTTAACAGTTTTGTTTAAAACATTTGCTGTCGATCAATCACTGTTATGGCAGAAAGTGTTGGCATTTCAATAATGATAAAAAAAAACATCTTAGCTCTGACTCCTGAAAACGACACAAAACATTTGCTGTCAATCAACAAGCATTATGGTGGAAAGTCCTCGAATTTTGATGATGAAGCAAAATATCTTAGCTATGGGCGCAGATTGGAACTGAAAAATAGGCGTTGTATTTGAGCCGACCAAACAACGATTTCCACAACGGTATTCAATTCTTTAGCTCGGTGGAAATAGAATTCTACCGAGTCAGACAAATCTACAGTTTAAACTCTCTTTCAACCATATAAAGATGTCAGCCACCAATCATTGAAGCGCAAGTAGTCCGAAATATCAAGTGGGGGTTTGAAAGTCAGAAAATCTGATCGATTTACAAAGCTTTCCTACATGTTACCATTAGGTTACAAGACTGCTCAATGAAAAAATAAATTGAAACTGGAGTTTTTTTGTATCTGGGAAGACGGTGATACCATGGAAGACGGTGATACCATGGAAGACGGTGATACCATGGAAGACGGTGATACCATGGAAGACGGTGATACCATGGAAACTTATACGTACACTCTGTATGTTGTGATTGTTTTATTGCAGATCGAGTTCCATCCACTTACCGTTCACTGCGACTTTTGTCCAAACATGAAACCACCAGTCGTTGTTTCTCTGTAAAGTACAAAATGGATGGAGGTCTGGTAGTTGCCTGCAACAATAGAATATTTCTCTATGATGATGATATGCAACGAAGTCTGACGAGTCTAAAAGCTAGACACCCGACTGGAGCGGAGGAACATCTAAATGGTGACATTTATTATATTGATGATGGGCGGAGAGAAGTACGTCGGTGGACGCAACCTTTTGAAGCCTTAGATACTGAGCGAGTATTCCCCTTTAAGCCTTACAG
Source organism: Cryptosula pallasiana (assembly GCA_945261195.1). NCBI lineage: Eukaryota > Metazoa > Bryozoa > Gymnolaemata > Cheilostomatida > Cryptosulidae > Cryptosula > Cryptosula pallasiana. The sequence goes on from OX183130.1 coordinate 30,690,496, forward strand.
TATTAATAACTACATCGAATTGGCTGTACTTCAACAATACATCGCTGTCACTGAAGATGATGTGGTACATGAATATGACCTTGAAGCTGGGATTTCGAGGTTGTATAAACTTCAATTTAATCCTTATCACATCTGCTACTCCCGTGATGGAAGCCTTCTAACTATTACAGCTGATAATACGTTGACTAAATATGACTTATCATCAGATACTGCTGAACTTTTGTGGCAAGTGAGAGATCTGGCTGATCCAATGCAGATTTGTGAAGATGAGAGAGGGATGATATTTGTAGGTAGTGGTGAGAAGAAAGTAATATACGTGATCTCTCCAGATGGTATGTGTTGTTTTACCTGAATTTCTCTCTAGGATGTTTTGTTAACGATGCGCACATGTACACATTAATAGCTATGGTTGTTAAGCCCTACAATTTTCAGTTCAATTTACTGGACCAAAAAAGAAACTTGTATGTGGGCCCTATTGTCTTACAGAAAAAAAGTTTAAATTAAATGATTTCTCCTCCCTTATACTCAGCTCTATAAGGTGGTAATTCTGGAAAAAGCGAAAGTGTAATGGAAGATGTAAAAGAGACTGGGCATAAAGAAAGGAGATATTTCCTTCACATACTCCAAAAACAAATCTTCTGTTTTACCATGTTTTAGCAAATTTAGGAGTCTCTGATGGGGAGGGGATTAAGTTGTACGAAGAAACTGGTGATATCCGAGGGTTGGGAGTGTAGGGGGCCAGGGTTTGATATAGGAGTGTGGAGAAGGAGATGAGCATTTTATTTTATGGTAACTTGATCAGTTTTTTTATCTGTTAATAGCGTGTAACTTTTATTACTGAGTTTTACACCCATCTAAAAATTTAATTAGCCTCAGCTTAGATGATTATCTTTAATGGCATTACTAACTGGTTACCTTGCGTGCAAATTTCTCTTGGGTACCAGCACAGTTTATTAATATAAAATATGATTTTCCGATGAAAATTCCCAGAAAAAATCTACGTATTTTTAAACCAAAGCCAAATGCTTATGAGTTTTTTTCAACTTAAAAAATTGATAGTCGTTTTCATACATTTAATATTTTTTAACATGATTTTGTATTTTTAAAGGAGAATTGGTGAGTAGATTACCACACAGAGAGTTACCAGCCACCCCTAGAGGTATGAGTATTCGAGGAAACACTCTTGCTATTGCCTGTAATGATGATGATTGTTTCAAGTTGTTCTCGTTTTCCTGATCAATTTTGATAACCTTTGTTGATTTGAGGCGCTATATTTTCCAATGCTTATGATTAAACAATGACTACAGCAGGGTATCTTCTCTCCTAATTCACTTCTTAAACAATGTGAAGCCCAACAAATTGATTATTGTCTGTCACCAACATTGCCATACGGAGATTAGGTTTTTATACAAGTACCCTAGTTGTTGTTATAACTACAATAGTTTTATTTAATCAATTTTTTTCTATTTTTATAACTTAATTTTTCTATAAAATTCATGCATCTGCTTCAGGCTTTGGCTTATTTCCTAGAATTTTTTGAAGTAGCGCAGTTCAAATGCATTTTGTTTTTGTAATGATTTATTCTTGAGCTTTTTTTTCTATTCAGAATAAATACAGATAAATGTTTCTGTTGTACGTCTGTTTGTCGTCATTAAAGGTACTAGTCACCGGTTTATGTAATCAACCTTTGCAGATCTGCTCTTGTTATATGTACTACTCATATTTACCTAATCAATCCTCAGCAAGTGATTTTATTTGAACATAAAACTTAACTAGTCTAAAAAAAAGTTGTGCACAGTGTAGGTGCTGACTTTTTGGTTATACTTTATTTATTTTCTGATTTTATACAAACCAAAACCAGCTCAGTTCACTGTTTGGTAGTTAGTATTCACATAGTGTCATAAGATAGATATTAAGTTTCAATTGTTAGATAACAGTCGATTTGTATTGAGAGATAACATTCTCATTTTAATGGGGAACCCGAGAGACTCCCGGACCGGTCTTCATAGCCGTAGCAGATGCACATAGAGGCTACGCTTGCTGTTTGATGTAGTATATGACTGGTTCCTACTTGAAGTTGTACTGCTATATTGTAGTAATCTCCCCCTGCACTGTCTGCCATGAACCCATATCTATAAGATATGCACTGGCTAGTCATTTCAACCAAAATGAACATGATACAACATTTGCACTGTTAAGTTTTTGCTTAGAGAGAGTGTAAGTTATTGATGAAGGCGTTTCATTACCTGACACAAAGCCTGAGGTTGTTACATCCCCGGTGGTGTGATGCACTTCAATGCCGTCCCTATCTTCTGCTCTGGCGGATATGAGCGGCATTCTATGTAAGTATGGTTTCTTCTGGCCTACATCTTCTCACGAAGAAAACAATCTACAGCATCAATTGAAATGTTACAAGACAATCAGCTTGATGCGTTTTGATGTCAAACTAGTTTTCCTCAGAGTACTCCATTGGACTAGTTTATTAGTACTGATGAGATAGCTGCAATATATTTAGATAGCGTTTGCAAAAACAGACAGAGATATATGGTGTAGTTGTTGCTCCTTATAAATTACTTTCTGCTATATATTTGCTAGCTGGCTTGGGGAGGTAACTCCTACAAGTATGATGATATGTCCTCATCAATCAATAATATTGATAGCTTACCTTCACTGAAAGATGGAGTGCTAAACAAGTATCTGTTTGTGTACTGTTCCACTGGTGGGACAGTGATTAACGATGGGTCACATAAGTTGACTCCCCTCTCATAGCTCTTAGTTATCTGTAAAGAATACAGGCTATGTAAACTAATATAATTGCGACGTTTATAGTTTGTAATGATAAAGGTCTGGTGGAATGAATAATCAAGTAAAAAAAGTATGATATCGTATATGTAAGTCATCTGCTTATTGAGAGCACAACTCCTATTTTGTTTGACATTAGAGCGATAGAAGCGCACAACAAAATCAAAATATGCTACATGGTAACTCTATGAACTAATGTACGTATTATTTATGTAGTCATTGCAAAAAGGAATGCCGATTATAGACATTTTGTAAGCAAAAATAATGAAGCATTACCAGCTTTGAAGCGAAAGGAAATGAAGGAACCATTTAAACTAAAGACATGATGGCATCAAAGCAACTTACACCTACTACACCTGAGCCACAAAAACTCTGCTGTCACACTTTAGTTTATAAGTGCTGTCGCTGATGACATCTCTGCTGAAGAGACCACCTGTGCTAAGTTCGTTTGTGACTCTACCTTCCAGCTTTTATCTATACAAAATACAAGTTGTAACTTCTATTGCTCCTGTCACCTTGAGCTGGTCCCCTGTAACAACAGACATTTATGTAAGTAGTATAACAGGAGCAAATCTCCATACTGGTGTCTAAGGACGAGATGGTTCTCCTGGTTCCAAGTGCCTTTTTGATTACCAAGTGCCCATGAGAACCTGTAGAGTACTTTTTTGTGTGCACCAGAAGTTGATCCCCAGTTGATATTGTAGTGTTTCCTATTGTATATGATTATCATCTATGCACAGTTTTGACTAGTGTGAGTATTTGAGGAAACTTTTTTAAAATATGATTGGTATAAAAATAAAGTGTTGTTTTATTATAAAGCTATTGATAGGCAAGATGTTCTGAGAAGAAGATGTCGAGAAGAGTGTAGTGATAAGTAAAAATGGTACAGCTGATGGTAGCGGGAGTGAAATTGTAGATAATGTTGTGCTAAGTCTAAAATGAAAAACGATAATAGTTATGCTGCTATCGGTATTTGTAATAGGCTGTTCTACTTTTGGAGGTGTCACCGAGTTTAGTATTTATGAAAGCACTATCGAAGAAATACTAAAGACAAAAAACTCTCCCGTTCTGATCATAAATGAAACTATAGGCGGATGGCGAACATCTAATTCGTCATGGATCGTAGTGCTGAAGGATCTGATGTGAGGATGCGTTCACCTTTTACGGTGATGATTGCGTGACCGAGCGATTTTACGAATTATTGAAGCAGTCCAACTATAGCTCATCCTCCACTGGTAGAAATACATTACTGTTAGGGTGGCTATCAAAAAACCTTTGACGAGCTAGCTGAAGTGATGTTTCATGGGGGAATAATAAATATAACAACAAGTTTTTCCAGAGATGAATAGAACAGATGGTTGATGATTGATGACATGATGGGTGAAGCTTTCGGTAAAGCCAATGCCAATGCTTTGTATACGAAACATAATCATCACTTGAACAAAGAGACTTTTTCATTGTTCACAATCTGTTTTTGAAAGGATATTGTACAATTTCCTTGAATAGTCACAACTTTTTCCTTTTTAAAACTCTCAAGGCGCTTCTTTAATTACCTATTTGGCTCGTCAATGCTTTCCCGGAAAAATGAATATGTACAAGAAGCCTTTGAACAAGCGACGAATAAACTTTACTCTTTTCTACAAATAGACACTACTCAGCAAACCAATGATTATCACAGACTATTGGGAAATTTGTATTGGACAATCCGATGATGTTATATGTGCCCAAATGAGAGCATATAAATACCATTACTGTTTGATTCATCTCCTACATATTTTGTTAATCGAATGTATAACATGTTTATACGATGACTAAAGCTTTGCAACAATGGTTAAGAACAAATGCGGCGATGTTGTTATCACTCAACAATGCACCTGCGTTAACCCAAGAGTCTGTAATAGCTAATGCAAAAAAAGGTCCGATTATGACTTTGATGGAATGCGCTAAAGCTATTCTAAATGAAACCATACTATTGTCAGCGGCTAGGTACAATCAGTTGCAGCAAAACGCAAAGGATACCGCGAGCTTGGTCAGGAATTCGATGATAGACGATAAAAAAGTTTGTGCCGCAAAAAGAAGGTTTTCTAGCTTCCCTACTAGGACCCATCACCAGCACTGTAGTTTCCAGTTTACTGAAAGCTGTATTAGGACAAAGATGAACAAATCCAGAAGAATGATAAGGAATGAAACGGCGATTTTAGCTCTCAAAGACTTGAGTAAGAGAGGAAAAACCGCTATAGTCGTAAAGGCCAACTCAGAACTGTTTCAATCATTGATAGAAACTGTCAAAAACATTATATTAGGCAACGTTACTCTAGACTCGGAACAGTTTATCAAGTTGCAGTAGTACAAGAAGGAGTTGCACAAACTAATCGATCAACGGACAATTGATGATAAGCATAGAATTTAGACTCAGACTAGTAGAGGTAATCTTTCGGATGCTCTAATCACTCCCATTGTACCAGTTTTACCATCAATGAAACCGTGCGTCTTCAACCTTCGATATTTTCTAGACGATATTTTCTTCTGTCTGAAAACGAGTTTGATAAAATAAGGAGAAAAACTGGCAATGATGAACCAACAGAAGAAAGAAGAAATGCGCAGTGCTTGTATTAGAACCTGATAAAGGATATAATGGTGAGAGATATGAAGCGAAAGTGAGATGCTTTACTGGAATTAACAAATGAAAACGATTTGACCGAGTACAAAAAAGTAAAAAAAACACTCAAAGCATGCAAAGCTCTTTGAGTGATGTGAGAAAAATTAAGAAAAACCAACAATGATCGGACAGCTGGACTCCCACTAAAAAACCAAAGCCGATGCCTAAACCACCCTTTGCTAATAGTACGATTATGGATGACAAGGGTTCACTTCTTTCACCAGATGTTGCTACTCTCTAGTCCCACGTTAGATGTTAAACGGGAGACACAGATAAAAAAGAGATTGTTTGACAGCAAAAACTGCAGAGGTGGGAATAAGTCGGACTAAGTCAAGTCATCTTAGAGTCAAGTCAAGTCATAGGTCATAACTTGACTTGACTTAGTTGAGCAGTGACTTGACTTGACTCTGACTTGATGCCTCATCTGACTCGACTCGACTTGACTCGAAAAGTTTCATGACTTGACTTGACTCGACTTCATAATACAGATGACTTTATTACAGTCATCATCAAGTCATTTGGAGTCAATCTCGCAGAGTTGTCTGCTCCTACCACAATTTCCTAAATTGACAGAATACCCGTGTGTCATTGCTGTTTGTATTTCCTGTTTGGTTATCGGAACCAGAGGTGTTATTTAGTGCACAACCCAGCTAATAGTTAAGCTGCGTTTACACTATGCGTCTCCGACTCCGACACCAGTGAATTTACTAGATTGTCGGAGGCGCAGACGCATGTTGCATTTACACTACTGCGACACCCTGATTTTTTGATTTCCGGGACTTCGGAGTTGCCCAACCATCTCAGCTTAAATAATTTATTGCGTTCCTGCGCTCAAGTAGTTGGATTGATGAGTTGTAATTTAATTATTATCAGTTTTCGACCAGACAGTAGTTCTCTATGCATCTTGTGAATTTTTTATTTACCTATAAAATGAGATTTTTACTTCTATATAAATAATAATACTACTTGCCAAAATTAAATGATAATTTGAACAAAATCTAACGTTATTTTTATGTTTGCATCCAAAATAATAATGATAGCTACTCCAAATATGAATTTTCTATTATTGTTGAACATATATAGTTTGATTCTTTTGATAAGAAAAATAATAAACACACATGTCAACAATGCTGATAATAATTAATTATTTAATAACAACCTTACGATCTTACAACAATCATTGTTTACGTTATATCTAGGCCAAAATAAACCAAATATTGGAGCCGCTATATAGAGCAACTCAATTGGTTAAGCTGTGTCACGTGGCTATGAAAAAGCTGCGACTTGTCGCTCAAACCCAACACTGCTGGGTTGCTGCGTCTCCGACTCCGACAACCCTGCAATTTCACAGGAAGCTGTCCACAGGAAGATGCGCCAAGTCGCAGGCGGCAAACTACAAAGGAATCGGAGTCGGAGACGCATAGTGTAAACGCAGCTTTAGCCAACTGTATGCTTGCTGGAGTATGGTGATCAGAAAATTACATTAGGCCTTCCATTCAAATGTTTTCTACCAGAAAAAAAGATAGAATAATTGATGATTTTCTACCGTTTAAAAATATAAAAAGACAAGAAGAAGGTGCATATGCAGAATACTGTTTGTTTTGTCAACTAGAAATGTACTAAAAATAATTAGTGCACCCTGATTACGAAAGTTTGTGAAATGGGGAAGACTTTTTTTTTCAGTAGGGTTGTTGTTTTTAATGCGACTTCTAGTCAACTGCATGTAGGTCAAATTCCCTGCTGGAAGAAAAAGTTGATTGCAACTTGTAAAATTCCTAATGTTTTTTGACTTTATTAAACATGTGTTTCAAAATTTATTGCAGAACTTTACTGCAGAGATTTTTTCGACAGAAAATGAAAAAGAACAAGTAATTTTACAAAATTAAGTTACTAAAATAAAATGGTGACTTTTTTTCAAGTAGGGTAGGAGGAAAAACAACTGCCACGCAAGGAATAGGGTTAAACCATTTAACTCACTGTGAAGTGTCTACTGCTTGAACTGTGAACAGAACATTTTATTGGCTGCAACATTCTACTGGTTCTGGCTTTCCATAAGTACAAATGCTATACTGCCAGACTATTGCTCTGAACCACTGATTTATCATTGCCAATATTTTTGTCATCTGTTGCTGTTAGGGAAATCTTTCAATAAAAATCGTCTGATTTCTGTGAAAGTTTTTTTGTATTAGTCATCTATTGGACATCTAAATTACCCCCTCTGAAATCTGCTGATCACGATGATGTCTTTGATAATGCTATACGACCAATAGACTCTGAGATATTCAAGTGACTTGATATTTGACTTGTAAGTGATTTGAGTCAGACTTGACTTGACTTAAAATTTTTCATTACTCAACTCGACTTGACTCAACAATGTTTGTGACTTTACTTGACTTGACTCAGCTGAACCTCAGAATGGCTGCGACTTGACTTGACTCGACTCACAAAGTTCATGACTTGACTTGACTCGACTTTAAAGTCATTTTCTCCCACCCCTGAAAAACTGGGATGCCGATGACAGCAAGAATGTTGTTGGTGATGGTGAAGAAAGTGATGAGAAATCGAAGGAAATGGTGCAAAGGTTTGAAAAAAATATTTGGTATGACAACGAGCAAATGCCATCAAGCAACTGGTGTGAGAATGTTGCATCAGTTGAGCACTATCGAGAAATACGATTCGAATATTGACAAGCTCAAAATCAGAAACAAGTGGTTGAACTCTAGACTTTCCAAGAATTTGTTGCGAGACCCTCTAAACGATACGGTCCCGATAAAATCGGGGAATACAAGCTACAGAAAATTTAAAAGTCTGCTGTCCGATCAAGGAATCTCAACAGTCAGGAAATCTCCTGACAAACACGTAAGAGAACACTTATGAAGATTCTGGAAGCAAAACAATGGGCAACGATGCGTTCAAAGAGTTGTATTACAACCTCACAATGCATACATCTCTGTGAGGAGCCAGAGCTCCACTGCAAACTCATAAAAAACAAAAGTGGGAAAAAAAATTTGTGAATGCTCGGGCGGTCAGTCGAATGGTTGCGCTTGTAAAGTTTTCCTTTCCCAGGAGACAATATTTCTTTTCTAGATAAAGAATCGACAGTCGTTAGCAAAATTGCTGTGCCGTCATTTCCTTTTTTTTGAGAACGGACATCCATCGGATCAACATGAGGCTGCTCTCCTATTCCAGCAACAGATGTCGGATGTCGGAGACAAAAGATTAGAAATCTACAGCACGGCTAATTGGGAAGCTCAAGGGGACCAGGACAAGCTTGCACCTGTACTAAACAAATTGAAGGAGTATACAAAACCCCAGGGCAACCAAATATTTGTCAGATTTCAGCTACGCTCATTGAGACAAGGTAATATGTCACTAGAAGAATTCGTTACTAAAGCACGCTTACTGATTGACGATGGCAGTTATGCTGCAAACACTAAAAATGAAACACACTGAGACGCTCTTGTATTTGGACTGGCCTCAAATAAAGTACGACTAGATGCCATTGCACTAGAAAATGACTTGACACTAAGCAAGTATATGATCTAGCTAAAGTGGAAGAAAGGATTAAGACACAGATGCGGGTCATTAGTCTGTCAGAAGCAAACAACTCCAACATATACGCTGTACGAAGCAAAGGTAAGCGAAGCTCCCAAAAGCCAGGATCAGCAGTTACAGCAAAAATCTCTCCACAAACCTTCGCCTGTCATGAAATTTACACCATGTAATGCAAGGTCAATCTTCAAAAGAGCCGTGGAGGTGACCACAACAAGTCAGAACAATGTCCAGCCAAACATGCTCGATGTAGTTTCTGCCATTTAACAGGGCATTTCATGCGGGTATGCTTGAAGAAGAATCTCAGGAGAATTCATGCGCTCGATGAAGCCAAATCTGAAAATGACGGAGGACATAACTCTGAAACTGACTACTCAAGCCACCTTTTTTATGGATCTGTCACCAGCATTTACAAGATACAGCAAAGATCAGATTACACAGGTCGAATCTATGCTAAGGTACTCATCAACAACTGCTTTAAGACGAACCTAAAGGTTGACACTGGTACTGACACCTGCATCCTTACCACAGATGGCTTACAGCTACTACCATTTCTATCTGATATAAAACCATGTAATACGAAGCTGAGAGAATACGCTGGAAACAACATTCACAATTTTGGAACCACTCGCCTAAATATTACTTTCTGCGACAAAAGTACTGACATAGACTTCAACATAGTCGAAGCCAGGGGAAAGCCATCTTTGACAGGCCCAACAACTGAACATGATTACAGTCAACATCAATAGCTTGGCAACAGAAAAAAATTCAGCATCTACAGATGCACAAAAAGCTGCTTGACAAGAGAAGCTAACCAAAGAACTGATTTCTGAGGAATACAAAAACTGCTTTGACAAAGTAGGACGACTACCAGGAGACCTGATGACAGCCTCAGGAGACCTGATGACAGCTTCATACAAGACTGTACACTTCCTTACACAAACATACCCAGTAGATTTGCAAACAATTGCGACACAGACTTGAACAGGACAACACTCTACACAGATTGATGAAACAGATCTATGATGGATGGCCGGAAGTATGAATGCAATGCCCTAAGGAGCTATGGGATTACTGGAATTTCAGATGTGAACTAGTATTGGAAAACGGATTCAATATCAAAGACCAGAGGGCAACCATTCCTGAATGTTCACGTCAGCAGATTATACATCAACTACATCAAAGACAACAGGGAAAAACAAATTGCTTACTAAAAGCCAGCGAATCAGTGTTTTGGCCAGGAATGACCAAAAACAGAAGAGAACTAGTGAAAACTTGTGAAAATTGCACCAAGTATCAACCATCACAACCTAAACTACCACTGATGCTACCAGATTTACCGACCAGACCTTAGGAGAAACCAGGTAATGAATACAATTGACATCAACGGACTGAAACACTTGATCGTTGTGGACTATTACTCAAGATACCCGGTGATCACCAAGCTGATAGTGTGGCTGAACGCTTTGGTGGAAGTATAAAATGCTTATGAAAGAAATCTCTGGAGGATGGACAGACAATAAAATAAGCCATATGGTCATGCAGAACTACACGTATAGATGATCATATGCCATCACCATATGAACTGCTATTTGGATGAAAACCAAGAACATTGCTGCCAACACCAAAGTCTCAACTATCATGTAAACATCCAGGTAGCGCAGACGATCAAGATGCAAATCAGAGAAGACAACTACAGCAAGAACAATTTTACAACAAAATCAGCTCAAATGACCAAGAGCTCAATGACTACGAAAATATTCATGTATGGAATACACAGAAGCACACCTCGGCACCTGGTAAAATCATAACTCGCCCTCAACTGAACCTGAAGGCTAGGACATGTTTAGTGGACATTATTAATACTCACTAAGTAAGGACAAGAAATCACTTCCGACCACACTTTACTCCTAACCAGAAGGAAGCTTTTCAAAGCTACGCACCACAACTCATAATACTCCAGTGAGACCACAGCTACTTGTTGAATGTATTACTGTACCAGTGGAAAATAGAACACCACCAGCACTCAACGTACCAGTAGACAACCGGCAAAGACAGACGGCATACATTCCTAGGCCACAGGTGACACGATCTGGAAGACAAACTAAAGTGCTCGTAAGATACCAAGAATAACTTTGTATCTTCTGCCGAAAAGAGAGACGTCATAAAACAATCTGGATTATTACGAAAAAACCAAAATTGTTTCAATAACAGTTAATTGTATTATTATTCACAGTCATATGATATGCTACTATGGTCATGTAATTACTAGAATATTCTGTATTACTCATATTATTGCAATGTCTACTGCTCACATAAACAGCCCAGAACATTCTTTTCTTACACATATATAACGCTAGATGTTTTACACGGAGCAGAGTTCAGTTCTAATCTAGCACCAATAAAGTACTCACACCCTCACACACGTACACTTGCACGCACACATGCGTTTCACAACACATAACAACACAAACAGCAAACTCTTACAACAACATTGCCCTGTTTAACCATGGCAAAAATAATGTAAAGAAACTAAACTGACTTGACATCGCAGGGTGATGGTTTCATCATCGAGAAATGAGGAGTGACTTTTATAAATACGTGAATGATTTATATATCATCCCAGATGTGCATTTCGACTGTGCTCATGCCTGTATTGTTGGCCCATGTAAAACAGATCTATTTAGCACTGGAGTGACAAAAATGAGAGAAAGTGTATATATAAAAGAAGTTATTTAGATGCAAAGTGAGTTAAATCTTTTATTAAAAAATAAGTCGCTAATGCTTGTTAAAATTAAAATTCACAAAAGCTCAATGTAACACATATTGAAGTTATCGGTAAAAAGCGATTTTGTCGCATTTGTACACACTGAGCCATATCAAGGTATATTTGTTGCTCAGCGGAAAAAAATCAAGTCGGCCTGAAATTTTTTGAGGAAAAATGGACTACTCTAGCTTTTAGTTTTGGACCTCATGAATTTGCTTATAATGAGCAAAAGCAAAAATTTACAAACATTCCTAAGAGTCTGTGGAAAACCAGAAGACATGAAAAGTATACATATGCATTATGATACTTCTGTAGTTATATTAGTTATTAATTATACCAATGTATATTATGTTAGCGTATTTATTTGGTTGGTTATTATTTTGGGCAAATATATTTTAAAATGTTAACAACTGAGCTGAGCTGTCTTTCTTATAAAAACATGGAGTTATGTTTTATAAGAAAGGCAACTCTTACTAAATTTGAGCGCATTCGCTGCCGAGATATCTAAGCCAATAGTGTAAACGGTAACAAGTATTACAAAACACAACTTGTTGACTCGCCGCTATAATTGTGGTATTTCCCCTACGTGTGGGGGAAATTGTAATCATTATTATTGTTATTCCTCACTTATTACTGCAAGAAGTTAAAGTTGTGTTTATTATATTATTATTATATCATCATGACTGGCCATGAATTCCTTTCTCTACTACCTCAACCTACTACATAAATCTGTTACAAGTAATCAACTAATACACTGCTACTGCTCTGCTGGCATAATTACTTTTATATTTATTGATTGATTATTATTTATTAGTATTATTATTAATTTATTTAATAATAATTATTATATTATTATTAATAGTAAATAAATAATGATAATTAATAATTATAGTACAGATAATAATAAATAGATAGTAGTTAGTAGAACTAGAAAATGAGGAAGTAGTATTATGTATATGATGTCTATGATTTTTATGTATTTGTGATGAGGATGATGATGATGTATTATATTTATTTAATAATAATAATAATTACTATTATTTATTATCATCAATTATTATTATTATATGTTATCATTATAATTATGTATGATGATGTTCATGTTCGTGTGGAGAAGATGAGAGGAAGTGTTTACTCAGAGTTGAAAAATTGAGCAGGAAAATGGATTTTGGATATAATAATAATAATAATGATGAATTGAGACAACGCTTTTTTGTTGTTGCTCTCACTGTTAATGGTTTAAGGAATTCCTCAGTGTGCAACTGCTCATGCAGGAGACTGCTCTAAGTTGGAAGGACTTGAACGCTAAGCTAGCAGCTAGGCAAGTAGCGATGCTTCTGGAGAAATTTTGAGAGCATGTAAAGCTGAGCGCTCTATGGAAGGCCATGGGGAAAATGCTCATGTAGATGGAGTTTCTAAGTTATAGAACCGACAATAGTTCCAGTGATTCTGAAGAAGAAAGGTACAAATATAGGTCAATGAATTACAAAACTTGTAAGTGTTGTGATAGAATAAACTGGAGGTATGCTTATGACCCTCGGGTTATGAGGGGATATAGTAATCGCAGTAGAGAGGTGGATAATGGTGGCTATGAGTATAGCAGTTCAATCAGTAGATATGGTAATAGGTATGGACCGTCTAGGGAAAGGGGTTACCGTGATCAGTGGAGGAATAGCTATTCTAAGGGGTATAACGCAGACTCCCCTTGTTCATCGCGGGGTTCACCTACAATGAGTAGAAGGTCTGGGAAGTTTACCTCCCCTGCAAGGAGAGATAACTGCTTTCAATGTGGAGAATTTGGGCATCAAGTTCGTAACTGTCCTGATGTTAGATGTTTCTTATGTGATCAACGTGGACACACTTCACAGAACTGTAAAACTGAAAGTAGGCGTGATCGTAGCTATAGTAGTTTCAGCAGTGGTAATGAAGGTTCCCTGCGTAAAGTGAGATTTGTGAACAATGTCATTGGTGATACCGGTAGCAGGAAATGTAGCATCAAAAGCTTTATCAAAGTAAATGGTAAAGAGGTAGAGTTTGTACTAGAAACTGGCGCTGAAGTGTCAGTGGTAACTGAGGATACTGGCAAGTCTCTGAATTTGAGATTATGTAAACCTGTGTTGATGGTTCCAGGCTGAATGTTAGCAGTAAGTCAAATGTTTGCATTAATGACTTCCCAAAATCTATAGTGACGTCAGCTATGTTGCGACAGGGTCCTCTATGAACCTGTTAGGTTTTAATGATATCAAAAAACTCAATCTGTTTAACAAACAGTAATAAGTTACGAGTTGAAAACGAGTGTGTGAAAGGTGCATGGGAATGCAAAAGTACTGCTGTTATAAAGGACACAGTGGAGCGAATGAAAACGCTCATATCTAATGGTGGTGGCAATGCCTCACCAATGCAGATGGCGCCAAAACCTCTGCTGGTATAACTGCAAAATCTGTGCCCGCACCTAATGTGGAAGGCTCTAACGTCTACAGAGAGGAGTCCCAGACTCCCTCAGAGCAATACCAATTGGGTGCAACAAGTAGAAGGGGTTGGTGGCAACACTGACAGTAAAATGGAGGCTAGGATGAATTGGGAAGATACCAGGAAAGTTGATCCCAAGTACTTTCTATGGGATGATACTGTGCAAGGAACTGCACTGGTTGACCCAACAGAGAATAGTTCAAGGGGAGATGCCGTTAAGGTTGACCCAGGGAAACGAGTTGAGGAATATCCTGGAATGGGTGACCTCCAGGAAAATGATTGGATTTTGGCCCATGGTGGACGGTGTGATTGCAAGTTCGCTATAAGGTATAAAAATTTATTATAACAAGGTATGAGGTACTGCAGGTATGTAAGGTGTAGTACGTATGTATGTGGTACTTAGCTTGGTGCATGTGATTTTTTTAATGTTGTTGGTTAATTACTCTGGTTTTGTGCAAGTTGATAGTGCTTGGGTCTTTGGCGCAATAGGAATCTGTTTGAACAGTGTTTAGTTATTGCTTGGGCCCTTTTCAACAAAAAGCAGGGCATGTTGGAGGTCGATATCTGTATGCCACAGAGAGTTCAGGGTCACGCTAGTCTGTATTGTTATCTTGGTGTAATTGGGTTTACTAGTATGGCGACAGTGACTAGAAAGTGAGAGCTAATCACATGATGCATGGATGAGCCCACTGCGGTAGTCTTGAAATTAATATAGCTGTGAATGGACGTGCTGTCACTGTTCTCTTTCTGCAAACCCTTTATTTAACAATTAGTATGCATTTTATTATTATTATTATAAATCTTATGGCCCTGAGTATTTATTTATCATGACGATAAAATCAATAGTAAGGGTCAATCCGAGTCTGTTTATCAATTTATTATAGTGAGTAATTATTATTATAATAGTGTGAGGGACGCCAGTACTTGGCAAACATTTATTATTTACTACTCGTACTTGGCCTAAGCCTTTGCCTCTACGCATTGTCTCGATATTAACTCACTGTCTACGTATTGTCTCGATATTAACTCACTGTCTACACATTATCTCAATATGTACTCGCTTACGCTTTGTCTATGTTTTGTCCTAGTTCTATGGTTACCTTTGCTACAAGCGTCTATCTAGAACAGTTCTATGATGTGCCCAAATAATTATTATTATTATTATATTTTATACTTTTTCCACGATTTTCATTATACAATTGCATTTTGGTGCTTGATGTAAGTACAAGGCGTGGCTTGTACCAGATTTTACCCAGGCATGGCTTTACCAGATTTTATCCGCCTACTTTGTATAAATATCTATGTTTGAGCAATAAAGTTCAGAGTTAGCCTGGCTCTCAGAAGATTCTTTCTCTCAAGAAGCAAGCACCACTAGAAGCAACAAAACTACAAGCGCTGACCTGGTCGACTATTGGCAAGCACGAGGCTTGGCGGAAAGTGAGAACGGTTCGCCCTATCACTGCGTATTCCCTCAATAAGGTGAGAAATACGACGCAAAGCACCTGGTGCCCTGATAGTTTGACTCACATTAAAATCGGACTCAAGAGTTCGGGACAACACAGCACCAATAATCCCAGTGCAATTATTGTCGATCTCGACTGAGTCGAAGTAGACAAACAATAATTCCAGCACAATTATTGTCGGTGACCAAGTTCGCAACAAACTCTAAACTAAACAATAATTCCAGCACAATTATTGTCGGTGGCAACAGTTCGCAACAAACTATAAACTAAACAATAATTACAGCACAATTATTGTCGAACATAGCCATGTTCGGATGCAGCCAATAATTATAATATAATTATTGTAAACTGCCAGCAATCATTCCACACCAGATTCGGCCGCACCCATAACTGCACGAACCAATGCATGCATTCTAGCAATAATAGCACATTATTGTACGCTGACTTAGGGTAGAGGCAGGACGCGTCGGGAAGGTGTACAGGTGGCTACCACCCAGACACCAATTCCTGTACAATAGTTAATAATTATCATTATTTATAATGTTTATTATAATAATAATGTAATACAATAATAATAGTTTATAATAATAATGCAATTATGTTTTTTGTAGCAGTGAAGAAAATGTAACAAAACAACAACCACAACATACAAAAAATCTAATAATTATTATCATCGTCTTTAACATCAATTATCCATGGAGAGTATCCAATAATATGCCGCCAGAAATGCGTAAACAAGCTGAAGAGAACGCAGATGGGACAACCAGCGTGGGTGCTCTCATAAGTCATAGAGACCATACGTTGGTCCCAGCCGAGTGGTTGCAGGAAACACAGGCGTCTCGTCCTCTTTAGAGCCATGCACTTTAGTGAGGTTGCAACCAAGATCTCAGACTACCTCACACCTATGACTCAAGCTGCACCAAGAGGCGCCGGATGCTGTACCACTTACTTACACGGTATCTCATATGAATAACTTCTTCATTAAGATTGCCAATCTCTGGAACCAACTCCCACCAAGCAGTTCGCTGCTTACAGGTCCCACACTGGCAGGTTAGTTTTCTGCCTCATATGCAGTTGTCCCCAGTTGTTGACACAGAAATGTTAAATGGGCCAGCAAGATTACCACATCTCCGTAGTTTCATCATAAATTGGGAGTAATTTGACAAGTAAGGAAGTAAGTAGTTGACGCAGTGTGTGTTGTTGTTGCTATTGTTTGTAGTATGAAAGAAGTAATCTTTTTAAGACTTCTAAACCCTTGGTGTTTGTAGCGAAAAAAGATTTCTGATTTTTAATTATCAAGTACTGTACTTGCAATTAATTTTCCATTGACAGTCATTGATTGAGGGCATTATTAGTAGATTATTGGTAAAAAAATAATTTTTTTAAGCAGTTGCCACTTAGTAAGTACTGTTGTGGATTTGGGGGGGGGGGGAGGTGGCCGACCAAAATGCTACCAACAAAACCTCTCTCCATCAGAGGTTATTTAGCAATCAACTTCAACAGAGGAGTATCTCCAACTCTACAACAGTTACAGAGCCCATGGCTCTGACTCACTACTCAATTCTTCAAAGTAATAACCCTTTTATTATTTCACAACAAGCCAGTGTAAAACAAACGTGACAAAGTATCTTGCTACTTGGTGCAATCACAAGCAGTATCTTGATACAAGTGCAAGGAATGTAAGCAAAACTCTGCCTTTTATAGGCAGAGGCACAGGAAATGATTGGCCTAATTATAAAGAAAACAAATGACAAATAAGTAGGACATGAACATGCAATTAACAAACAGATTATAATTAGCAAGGAATCAGATAGATTAAAATAAAGTTAAATAAATAGGGCACCCAGAAGTAGGGGGTCGGAGCTCTGAGAGCAATATTGCTGAGTCACAGCTCAGGAAGTGATGGTGCAATAAAGGCAGAGTTCTCAGGCTGTTAAAGCTTGGGATAAACGACTTCTGGCAAATCTGATGATGGTTATGTCGCGGATTCAGGCTTCTGAATATTTTGAGACTATTCTGGTCTCTCAGGCTATGTTCCTTCTTTCCTCCCTGACCCGGTATAAATTAGCTGCAAAGCCGGTAGTGTTACTGCAGGGTCGGTAGTGATACTGCAAGGCCGGTAGTGATGGCTGCAGGGCCGGTAGTGATGGCTGCAGGGCCGGTAGTGATCGCTGCAGGGCCGGTAGTGATAATATTTGCATTTCTAGAAGGTTTTGGCTGTGCAAGACTCAAGAAAAGCATTCCTGAGACTGTGCAGTTGTCAGGGAGACCTTAGTGCAGACAATGTGGTCATAAAAATCTACTACAGTACTTCCTACCCAACATTGGTAGGAAGTTGTATGAAGTCCTCTGGGTATGAAGGCCCCTGTACTTAACTGTTAAACCAAACCGCTTACTCTGCGTGCTAATTTCAGTTACCAACTTAGTTAATATTTTTTGAAGCAAAGCACGAAGAAGCTTTTAATGATGAGATGTAAATTGCGGAAACATCAGCACCAATTGTTTGTATTGATCAATTGTTCGATCAAATCCAAGTGCTTTCACTCCAGTCAGTAGAGCTGCCAACAACCAAGGGCTCACTGGTCCTAGAAGAAATGGAAGCCGCTACTGACTAACATTTTATACTAACCCGGTGTAAATAAGTGAGAAAATATTAATCTAAAAGTCACAACATAATCACTGAAGACTGTGGAGAATTCGCTGCTAAACAAGAGCTAAATGTTGTATCAAATCCCTTTTATGCTCGCAAAATATCTTGTGGGAAAATGTTAGCAGATATAATGCATCCACCGTTTTCTTCAAAGTAACCTCATATTGTTCTGTTAAAATGACAATATTTAGAGTTCCAACGCAGAAAGAAGAGGAGTTTAAAATGGGAGGACTAAACCAAACAGAGAAACTTAAAGTTGAGAAAATGGGATACAAATAAATAGGCAGATACAGTCACAAAAAGCAGAAATAATTCATCCGCTTGAAAAATTAATAGCTCATTTGCTTACAGGTGATGGCTGCCAGTAATGGAGAAGATATATCATGTAACTATTGTTTACAAACATTTTCACAAATGATAGATCCAAGAGAACTACCATGTTATCATATATTTTGTCTACCATGTTTACAAGCAGACTACACAGATGGCATACAGTGTCATATCTGCAGGTAATGTATTGTTGTTTGTATTATTTATTTATATTTAAGTACTATCATATATTTGTATTCTGCATCATTTATATATCTTTTTCTATAGGAAACAGTATGATTCTATAGATTTGACAACTCTCAAGTCTTGTACCACTGATACAACAGAAGTTAATGTAGAATATTTTTGTTTTGTTTGTGATGAACCCTCAGCTGGATATTGTATTGACTGTGGACACCATGGCTGTGTCACTCACCTAAAGGTTAGTATGTGTTTTATACTACTTTGTTAGTTTATGATGAAATCTAGTAACTTGTCTTAAACCCCGTGTACATCTACCGATTTTGCTCACTGATTGCGAATTTTCCTATTTCCATTTACGCTACAATGTGCGAAAAAAAACTGGCAGCATTTTATTTGAGGCTATTGGTAGGTTTTGATCGTGATAAAAAAAATCGGTAGGCAATTCATGATTTGACCAATCATATCACTCCTCACAGTTTAAATGTTTCCAATAAAGTTGTTTCTCGGGCGCAATTATGTAAAAGGATGGTTTATGAGCACCCCTCCCTTGGTTATACGTAGTTGCGAAGTATTTTATGGCTAACTTTGTCATCAAATACAGTGGTTTTGAGGAACCTTCTTGTCCTAGGACACCATGACAGAGATCTGCGGTTTTGACTAGAATTGATTTAGAATGGCTAGCAGAAAGGAAAATGGGAGAAACATCCTGTCACCATTTTTGATCAGTCTGTGCAAATCGGAGGGTAATCGGTAGATATATATGAGGCATTAGGAAGTTAATATTATGATTTCCTGTTGCTATTGTTGCGCAAGTTTGAGACTGAGAGAATTATGGTATAAACTTAGATTGACTGAAAGTCTGGACAGCAAAGGTCTGGAGCTTAGAACTCTTAAATTTCAGTCCTATAATTTACTTGTAGAAACACGTGGAGACAAAACATGAAACAATAGACATCGATGCGTTCTCTATCTCCCCATCGATATATCTAAAAGTCTATTGTAAGGAGCACAACAAAGAGATATGTATGGTCTGCAGTGGATGTCTTATGCTTGCTTGTATTAGCTGTCACACTTACCCTATAGACAGTGGCGAAATGTGTCCGCCAAAGAACGACAAAAACCAGATCATAAGTAAGTTCTCGTCCGACACAAATCAGCCTGACCTGCTAGTTCTTGTGCTGTTTTGTTATTCACAGCTATTACATGTTGTGACGGTTTAGAGAAAAAAATTGTTAACACTCCTTGATTGGTGTAATTTGTGCATTAAATATAAAAAAATTGAGTAAGCTTTTATTGTTCAAAAGTTTGGTATGTTTGAATACAATATACCTTGTGATCAAATTGATTCATAATTTTGTGATTTAATTGTTTGTCATTGTTAAATTTAATTCAATTTGTCAAGGCTTTGATCCCAGCCGTCGCCATGTTATGATGTCACCAGCCAGCATGCGTAGACTGATAGAAAAGGATTTTGATGAACAGTTGAAGATATCAGCTGACAAAGTTACAGAGATCTGTAAACTGGAGAAGGAAGTTTGGTTGAAGTTGGATAGTGAAGGTTTGTTGAATAGAGCTATAATTGTTTCTGATATGTCTTCCTTTGGCTCAATACAATTAGAATGCAAGTTGTGTATAACAGTATGAAGCTGTGGTTTACGACATCATAAACAGTAAAATGTGTATTTTAAGTGCCATAAATTTGACGTAAGTGATCTTTATTGTAATGGCACCCATTTCTGAAGTGGTCCTTTCGCACTTGATAACATGAGATCGAGATGTTATGTATTTATTGCCCCTTTTATCACTGAGACAAACTCAAAAGGTGGTTTGTAACGTTAGTTGGTGTTAGAGCCTGCTGCACTTATGTATTTATCTTAATTAATCCAACTCGACATCCTGGATTGGTAGCTGCTTCCTGCTTCGCCATTGTCCAAAATTTGCTTATACATGCGGTATTTTTTAAATGCTCTTTTTTCTAATGAAAGTTTTATGTCTGGCTTATGGTTTCGCCTATTGGCAGCACATTTATTTCTATGTATTGCATTATTTCTGCTTAGGTACAAAAAATAAAAGTCAGCAAACTAGATTGACCAACGAAGTAGAAGTGTTTGTGTGCACTCTGATGTCCATCAAAGATGAGCTGGAGGTCAAACAAAGGTCAATACGTCAGCTACAAAGAGAGTGTCACACAACAGAGGCGATTAGACAGAAAGACCAGAAGATCAGAGAGTTAGATGAAGTATGTCAGGAGGCTTCTAGAGTGATCCATAGCAGACGTGAAGGTACAGATGAACTTGAGAAATGTTTCAACCAGATGGCCATTGCTCCAGCTCCTGCTAAGTCATCTCCTCCTGTTCAGCAGCCGCAAAGAATGCAGACTTTACTATCACATCTTAGCTCTGCTCTAAAGCTGTTGGAAGGTTGGTTAGTAGGGGGAGTGGTTAAGCTGTGATGTCATGTCACCTTACATTATTGCCAGCAAGGCTCAGAAATAGCTAATTCAAAAATCATTGTTTGGTATCCATCTGCCTGCTATTTTTGCTTTCATTATTTTATAAAAAATGCAGCTACTTTAAATGTGCTGTTGGAAAAATGATTAACTTTAATAGGTTATGTACCTGTTTTGGTCAGATTTAACCTGTTAATTTTTCAGAGCTTTTGAAGTTGCAGAGTTCTCTTCATTGCTTCTTTAAAATGATTTTAGAACCCATGCAAAACTAGTAACAATAGGCATCAACTTTGACAATTCTATTCAGCTTTTTTCTTACCCTCCTTCCTTTCTTTGCCTCACCCATTTCCTCCCCTCTTGCTCCCTTATCCTCTTCTATCCTTCTGTCTACCTTACCCTCTCTTCCTCTTACCCACTCTCTGCTCAGTTTGCTTGTGCTTGCTAATATGAACCCTGTGCTTCTGCAACTAGTAAAACCTGATTTTTTTTCGATCCGTGTTTTCTGATGGTTTCATATTTGTTTTCAATGCTACCACTTTATCTGCGCTACCACTTTATCTGCACTACCACTTTATCTGCACTACCACTTTATCTGCACTACCACTTTATCTGCACTGCCACTTTATCTGCACTGCCACTTTATCTGCACTGCCACTTTATCTGCACTACCACTTTATCTGCACTACCACTTTATCTGCACTACCACTTTATCTGCACTACCACTTTATCTGCACTACCACTACCATTATCATTTATCCTCAACAACCCTTCTTTTAGCTTTCAATGATTGTTCCTTCTCTCCACCTGTCTGGACTCCCCTGCCTGTTCCCCACGCCTTCACTCACTCCAACTCCTATCTTTTAACCCTTATCTTTTTTATTCACTTTCTAGCAAACGTCCGTTTTCTCCATCAACGGTAACGTATCAGATCTCTAGTGTAAAATGTTTTTCACAATTATTGCTCAGCTGTCTGCTCTTCATAAGAAAATGCTAGACGCTTTCGGCTAAGTGAACGCAGAGAACTCAGCTAATTTTTAACTGCTCTCAAAGCAAGACACAGGCAAATCTGGCAGAGCAAACAGCCGTGAAGAAAAATATAATTATTGAGCTGTCTTCTCTCACATCAGTTATACATTTTATGAGCTAGAGAATGAAAAAATTATTATTAATAAAACAATATTCTTTATTTTTGCTAAAGCAATGCAAACAAACAATAACTTGTGGCATCATTAATGTTTTGTACTGTGACACACGGATAATCGACATAATAAATAAATTATTGTTACGATGGCCTTGCATCAGCGATATTTGCTGGCAAGACGGAAATGTTGTTGCTAGAAAACGACTCCGTTTTTAATTGCAATGGATAAATACAGAAAAGACGACCCTAATTTTGCAAACCAGTGTTGTTCTCGCAGACACCCTGGCACTGAATTTCTCGCGAAGCCACACTGCAAAGAAATGCTAATTTGTATTCGCTGAAACAAGAGAAATTCGCCCATTCGTCACGATCATCTTTTCTCCTACTGTGTCTAATCTTCACTCAAACAAATGTATTATTGAGCGGTTTTGCTTTTGTTTGTCGATCAATCACGGTTATAGCAGAAAGTGTTGGCATTTCGATAATGATAAAAAACATCTTAGCTCTGACCCCTGAAAATGGCATAAAAAATTTCATGTTGTATTTGAGTTGATCAATCACTATTTCCACACCAGTATTCGATCACGTAGGGCAGTGGAAATAGGCTCGTACAAAATCAATAGGCGTCTTGACAGAATAAACTTTCTCTTGTTCGTTTCATCAACACAGCCACCAACCACTGAAGAACGATTGGTCGCTTTGAATTATAAATATGAAGAGAATTCTGAAATTTTGAAAGTCAGTGAATCTGATGGGCTTACCTGTTTTATAAAAATAAATCAAAGCTAGAGTTTTTCCTTTAATTGTCTTGGAAAATCAATCTAGTTTGTGAATGGATTTACTCATTAGTCTGTTGCTGAAACTCGGCATTGTGATTAATTGATTAAGTGCTTCAGGTATTATATGGAAGTTGATTACTTATGTCTGGAATTTTTTTGAGTTTGTTTTAAAAAGTTGGTTTTAGAAAACTTTTTCTATTTAAACTAGATATTCATAGTATTTGTGTTGTGATGCAGTTGTTTGGTGCTTACAACACGTCTCAAGCGGGCGTCTCTTTCATTGAAAGTACGTGTGGTCTAGTTGTCAAAGTGCTTGTATACTTTAATAAATGACAAGAGATTCGACTCCTAGCGTGGCTACTTGTAAGATAGGCATTTATTTGGCTTCCTATATAATGCTCCGCATGGTCGGATATGGGCATAAGGTAAAGTGGTCCCTAGCTTAATTGCACTCTCTGTAATACTGTGGTAGATTTTGATGCACACTAGTAGTGAACTGGTCGTTTACTCTAGAATCTTGCGAGACAATGCGCTAGACTTTTACCCACAGCGTTCGGTTAACAGCTGTTGGGTGGAAAGTCCTACTGTGCCGGTGGCATAGTGAGCAGGGCCGGTAGTGACCCCTGCAGGGTCGGTAGTGACCCCTACCGACTCGGTCTAGCTGTACTGGACCGGCACAAGATGGCCGACATAGATGAGGATCCTCAAAAGTATGTAGAAGCTTAGTCAAGGTCGAGAACAGGAAGTACCTACCCTTAGATTACCAACTCCATGGACCGTACTCTATATACAGCCTGGGAGCCTTGCAGGACTACTGATTGGACAGTAAGGAGAAAGGACTCCGCCCTTAGCCACTTGGCACCTCCCTTAATTAACCATACTGCATTGTTGATTGGCTTGTTATTTATATAATCAATTGTATTGGCTAATCTGCTTCCTGTGTATTGATTGTTATATGTTTTGTGCTTATCAGCTCTCCTATAAAAGGAGAGCACACACTGTTATTTTCTGCATTCATTCCTATGTTGCCATGGCATATGCTCTTATATTGCTAAACCCTAGAGGAATAATTACCCTCAGGACAGCTTAGAGAATAAAGCCATTATTACAAACACTACACGGTACTGTTTGTTTGAGCCATGGGCTCTTGCCTTACCGGGTAATTCGGTTGCCCTGCACAGTTGTCACTGTCGGTCAGTACAGTGTCCCCTCTGGAGAGAGGTAGAATACTCGAGATTAGTGGATGTCCGTGGTAACAGACCGGAATCCATTACATTGGTGGCAGCGGTGGGATAAACGGTACGTTCCCACGCTGTGCTCTTTCACGCTACCCTCTGGCCCTGCGAATGCACTGCAGGCCAGCTACCACTGAAGAAGGAGAAGTGATCTACCGGGTGTAGATCTGGAGAGAGGAGAAGAAAATTGATTTACTGAAGTAGTAGATCTGAAGAAGCAATTGACACAAGATACTACCAGATTTCTCTGCAGGCTCGTTGAGGCCCTCCGCCCTGCAGCAGCTATCCCGGCACAGTATCCACTACTAAAGGCTGTCTGCATCAACCGTAGAGCTTGCTCCGTTTGCAGCAGTCCAGTACAGACGATACCGTATCTTCTACAGGCTCGTTGAGTTCGCTCCGCCCTGGACATAGAGATACCGGCGCTGTGCAGAAAGAAGAGAGAGTCGTGTATCAGCTATACAGACTCAGCTACCAAAGGTTATTCAGCTTGG
Organism: Cryptosula pallasiana; assembly: GCA_945261195.1. NCBI lineage: Eukaryota > Metazoa > Bryozoa > Gymnolaemata > Cheilostomatida > Cryptosulidae > Cryptosula > Cryptosula pallasiana. The sequence goes on from OX183130.1 coordinate 30,715,469, forward strand.
AGTGTTACTCAGCTGGTAACAGTGACCCCGGCACTGTATCCATTTACAGTGTCCCTTCACTACTGCCTGTAGGCCCGTAGAGCTTGCTCCACCCTGCAGCAGTACAAGAAGTTTCGTAACGATTGTTACAAGCAACGGAGTGCCAGATACTGCCACAGTATCCATTGGACCAACCCCTAGATCTGCTAGAGCCACTGGAAACACTGCTACCGACCCGGATCTCACCTATACCGGCCCGGGATCCAGTTGTACTGACTATTTCTTAGATCTGAGTTGAGATCACTCCTCTATCTGCAAAGAATGGCCACCCAGAGAGCACGCAGCGCCGGTCGAGCACCCGCTGGCAACCCAGAAGCTACAGCAATTGATAGATTGACCGAAGCATTGGCGGCTATGATGAGGCCCAACCAAGACAATGCACCAGCTAGGCTAAAGGCTCCAAAGTTCGACGGCGAAGGAGACGTCGAGTACTTTATCAGTAGATTCATGGAGGTAGCCGAGATGAACGATTGGCCAGAGAACACGGCCATGTTGTACCTGAGAGATGCATTACGAGGTAAAGCATTGGACTGTGGAAAGCCTCCACATCTGCAGGGTATCTTTGCTGAACTACGAGCGCGTTTTGGGCTAACACCCAGGGAAGCTATGTCCCGGCTGACCAGCCTACGCCGACAACACAAGACGTCGCTCCAAGAACATGCAAGTGAAGTAGAGCGCCTAGTGCGCGTTGCGTACGCAGATCTACCTCACCGACCCATGCAGAGGATGATGCTGGATATCTTCAGCACCACAGTCGGAAACGCTTACCTGCAAAGACACTTGTTGGCCATGCAGCCCGTTGACGTAGCTGAAGCAGTCAGGGCCGGCAATGAGTACATGCAAATAAAGACGCCGTTTGAAGGACGCCAGGCTCATGTACGGCTGGTGGAAGAGGATACCGACGAGGAGGAAGAAGATGAAAAAGAGACGATTGCCCAGAACCCATCCCCACCTGTCTCCACCACCACTCCAGCGCGGCAGCCACACCGCGCTCCCGCACCTGCAAACCCGGATCCCAGGGCCACAGTTATGGACCGCTTGAAACTTCTGACTGAAGAGCTGCAGTCATTGACCGCAACCAGGCAAGCAGCTTCCCTTCCACCGGTGGAAACGCTACCTACACCGGTAGCTGACTGCGGTCGGACAACTCCTGACACCCCATACAGTCCTGGAACCCTAGGAAGGAGTGGACAAATCCCGAGGAGAGTGCAAGCAACCGTCCCTCCATTGGAGCGACCCTATCAGGCCAGCTACTTCCTGGCTGGAAGAGTGGCCGGTCAACCAGCAACCCTGTTAATCGACACAGGCTGCACAACTAACTTGCTGTCAAGATACTTGTACCAGCAACTGGCACAGCCAGTAAAAGACATGTTGCAACATAGCGATGCGCATGGACTTATGGCTGATGGGTCAAGGATTCCCTTTTTCGGTACACTGCAAGTGAACTTGCAGCTACAGGGGCTGAGGAAGAGCGTTAACTTCGTCGTTAGCAACATTAATGAAGATGCTATAATTGGCATGCCATTCCTCACCTTACACGAGTGTGCCCTACGGTTTCCAGACTCCAAGTTCGTTATTGACGGGCATATGCTACCTTGTACGGACAGACACGGGCGGCCACTTAATGATAGTGTCCGTCTAGCACAAGCAGAGCTGACGGAGAACCCCCCTTACACCCCTGAAGAAAAGGACGTCCCCATACAACCACCCGCTGTAGAGAGAACTACAGGTGGAATGTACCAGGCTGTGAAGAGCCCCCGCCACAGGTAGATGGCAGAAGATTTGAGCCGGATCGGACAACAACTGTAGGAACTAGAGGCAAAACAGCGTTTCCCCCGCTGGCTACACTCCTGTGCTGGGAAGAAGAGAGCCCTGCTGCTGGAGAGAGGCAGCTGCCCTCCAACCACAAACCCTCTATGAAGAGACCGAGGGATGGAACAAGTACTCCCCCAAGACCAATGGCCAGCGAGCCGCGACTTCCGACTCGCCACAATGAGAAACTGCTCAAACGAGTGGAACGGCATAACTTCGTACTACTGAAGCAAACCCACTCTACATTACCGAAGTACCGACCCTCGGTACCACGGAATAAGTCACACGGGTATCCTGCATAGACCACCCATGCCTCGGAAAAACCTGGAACCCCTCGGAGAGCCCCCGCCAGTCGGCCACCAACAGTACTCTACTTCCTTCCGGGGCGAATAGAAGGCCATCCCATTTCTGTGCTAGTGGACGCCGACTGTACTCTCAACCTCTTGTCACAACATGTCTTCCAAACTCTGTCCCCCCACCGTCAGAAGTACCCTACGAGCAGGACCCCCGTACGGGATTATGACGGATGGTTCGAAAGTACCCTACTTAGGAACCGTGACGATCCCCATCCGCCTAAGGTAAGTAAAAATGGACGTCACCTTCACGGTGGGACGAATGAGTGGAGACGCCATACTAGGCAAACCATTCTGCCTCTCTCAACGGTGTCAGTTACACCCTGAGGAGGCAAGGATAACGGTGAATGGTCACCCTCTGCAGTGCACAGACCAGCAGGGCAGACTACTGGTCAATAAGGTACAAGTAGTACGAGCCGTCACTATCTCTCCGTGTTCAGAAGTAACACTGGTGGGACGAGTAAATTCCAAGAATCATGGACCCCTGGGTATGGTGGAAGGATACCCAGATGCTCCCCCCTTGGCTACCAGCATCAACCATCCAGATGGACAGGGGCGGATAATTGTGCGGTGCATGAACCCAACCGATCAACCGTTGGAATTGAAAGCCGGACAGACTATTGGGCGATATACCCTCTTGGACCCGGCGCACTGTCCCTCTCTGGACTCCTTCCAACAAACGGACCCGGAGCACCTTGCAACCCCGGACTCGGTACCAACAGTACCCGTCCACCTGGAGGACCTGTACAAAAGAGCCCTGTCAAACTGTAAAAGCAACCAAGAGGCCAGACACCTCGCCCAGCTGTTGGGACAGTATGGGACCACCTTTAGTGCTGGTGATCATGACATAGGGCGCACCAATTTGGCTGAACACAGCATCCCCCTTCTACCAGGTGCCAAACCTATCCGTCAACCCCCTCACCGGCTGGGACCCCAAAAGGAAGAAGAGGCGGAAAGACAAGTCACCCACCTACTGAACAAGGGCCTGATAGAGCCCGCCACCGGAGCATGGAGTTTCCCCGTGGTCCTTGTCCAAAAGAAAGATGGGACATGACGGTTTTGCATCGACTACCGCCGGCTCAACTCGGTAACCCAACTAGATGCTCATCCCTTGCCCCGGATAGACGAGAGCCTGGATGCCCTCGATGGGAGTAAATACTTCAGCACCTTAGATCTCGTCAATGGTTACTGGCAGGTACCCCTAGATGAGGACGCCAGCGAGAAATCGGCGTTCTCTACCCGAGCAGGGCTCTAAAAATGGAAGGTGTTGCCGTTCGGCCTCACCTCGGCACCAGCCACCTTCCAGAAGTTAATGGAGAAGGTCCTTTGCGGGTTGCACTGGAAGACCTTGCTCCTATATTTAGATGACATTATAGTCATCTCTCCAGACTTTGCCACTCACCTAGAGCGGTTAGCTGAAGTCCTTCACAGGTTACGACAAGCGGGACTCAAACTGAAGCCAGACAAATGCGACTTACTACAGAAGCAAGTCCGCTACTTAGGACACATTGTCAGTGAACAAGGGGTAGCTACCGACCCTGATAAGGTCGCTGCCGTCGCCAACTGGAGCTCCTCTCAAGACCTGAAAGATCTCCAAGCCTTCTTAGGGACGGTAGGGTACTACCGCCAGTACCTATCGGACTTTGCAACAGTAGCCAAACCCCTCGCCAGACTCACAGGGAAGAACGCTTCATGGGAGTGGGGCCCGGAGCAGGAGCAGGCATTTACCCATTTAAAGAAGAGCCTCATTACGGCTCCCATCTTAGGCTACCCTGAACCCCAAGGGTCGTACATATTGGACACCGACGCTAGCAATGACGGCCTGGGGGCTGTCCTGTCTCAGATCCAAAATGGTCATGAAAGGGTGATCTCATACTACAGCAAAACGCTGGGCTCAGCAGAACGCAACTACTGCGTCACCAGGACGGAGCTCCTGGCAGTAGTGAAGGCTGTACGGCATTTTCGCCCATACCTGTACGGACAAAAGTTTAAGCTGAGGACGGACCATGCTTCACTGCTGTGGCTCTGCCGAAAAAGAGAACCGACGAGTCAGGTGGCCAGATGGCTGAAAATTCTCTCCGAATTCCAGTATTCAATTGAACATCGGAAGGGTTCGCACCATGGCAACACCAATGGGCTGAGCAAACGCTGCCCGGACACCTGCCGTCAGTGCCAACATATCCAGGAAAGGGACGGTGGACCCACTAAGGATGAAGTAGCAGAAAAACTGACTCCCCCCAAGAGGGAACAACCCTCTCCCCCAGCAACGTCGTCTCGGCTATAGGTCACCCAAGTGCAGCCACTCCAGACTCAACCTTGGTTAAAGCACAGCAGGAAGGCCAACACGAAGTGGCCATCATGTATGCAGCAGTCTTAGGGAATCACGCCCTGACGCAAGAACAACTAGACCTGGGAAGCGGTGAGCTACGGACCCTACCCCGCCGACAATCGGCCATGAGAATCAGGCCTAACGGTGTACTAGAGAGCCAGGTGGCGGTCAAAAATAAGTCTCGGTGGTGTGCCCTCTGCCCTCCGGGACTGCGAGGAGCCACCATGTGGCGAGTGCATGAACTTTCACACCAGGGGGTCACCCGTACCCAACGGAGACTATTACTCACCTGGTACTGGCCAGGAGTATATGCTGATGTCAGGCGCCTCGTACAGAGTTGCGAGGTCTGGCAGCGTGCAAAAACGGGAGGAGTCCGTCCTAACCCCCACAGGCAACGCATGTATGCTGGCCGCCCCTGGCAAAAGCTAGCAGTTGACCTGGTTGGACCACTGCCTGAGACGGCAAGAGGAAATCGTTGGATCCTAGTTCTGACGGATCATTTTACCCGCTGGCAAGACGCAATAGCCTTGCCTGACGCAACTGCGCCTGTAGTTGCCACTGCCCTCGACGAAAGAGTGTTCTCATATTTTGGAATCCCTGAGCAAATCCATACGGATCAGGGGGCCCAATTTGAGAGTAGCCTGATGCAAGAGCTATGCTCCCTATTGAACGTAGACAAAATTAGGACTACCCTATACCACCCACAAGCTAACGGGGTGGTAGAGAGGAATAACCGATTATTAGGTGATTCCTTGCGGTCCCTACTGCTGAGAAGACAGCCCAACGAATGGGACCTGCTGTTGCCACAACTCATGCGTGCTTTTAGAGCCACACCCCATACAGTGACCGGAGAAACGGCGAACTTCCTCATGATGGGCCGAGAACTCCGCCTACCCGACCAAATCACCTGTCACCCTCCGTTACCAGACCAGCTCCCTGTGCACGCCTACGCTCAAGCGCTTAAAGAGAGACTAGAGGAAGTACACTACACCTTACGGGAGGAACAAACCCAAATCAGAACAGACGAAGGGGAGGAACCCACCACCTTCGCACCAGGAGATCAAGTATGGCTGTTAAATCGCAGACGACGAAAAGGGGAGAATCCCAAGCTCCAGCCAAAGTTTGTCGGGTCATTTGAGATTGAGGAGGCCTACCACAATCATACATACCTTATTATGATGCATGGCCAGAGATCCGTGCAGAATGGTTGTAACCTGAAGCCTTACTACCCCTGCACCGACCCCCTGGGTCAAGCCCCAGCAGCGCTTGAACCCAACCGTCGACCCAACATGAGGGGTGCCACCCGGAAGAAAAGGAGGCCACGAGAACCCATGGAGCCTGAATACTTTCCGCTCCCTACCTTGCCGGAACTCCCCCAAGTCACCAGGCCGGTACCCATGGAAGAGGATCCAATAGACTTACCCGAGCCGCCTCCAGCCACCACACAACCTCCCCCACGGACCCGGATTCGACACCTCATCTTACAACAGAAGCTCCCATGACGAACCGCAGGAGCCGGCCACAAATGAAATGTGGGACCTCCGACCAGATACGGAGAAGCCTATTGCCACTTAATACGTACTGGCAGAGATTCCGACCAGCAATACCAAGAACACTTTCCTGCCCTTCCCTCGCCAGACCCAATAAAACGGTTGGCTTTCTCTCGACCCACCTGTCTTGACCCAGCCAACAGCCTCGTCAAGATGTCGGTTCCACATCACACTTAATATGGGTACGAGTGTTACCCCCACACATATCTGCTCTTGATATTCATTTATTATTAAAGCCAGGCTATGACTTTAATGGAGAGAGGTATGCGGTAGATTTTGATGCACACTAGTAGTGAACAGGTCGTTTACTCTAGAACCTTGCGAGACAATGCGCTAGACTTTTACCCACAGCGTTCGGTTAACAGCTGTTGGGTGGAAAGTTCTACTGTGCCGGTTGCATAGTGAGCAGGGCCGGTAGTGACCTCTGCAGGGCCGGTAGTGACCTTTGCAGGGTCGGTAGTGACCCCTACCGACCCGGTATAGCTGTACTGGGCCGGCACAAGATGGCCGACATAGATGAGGATCCTCAAAAGTATGTAGGAGCTTAATCAAGGTCGAGAACAGGAAGTACCTACCCTTAGATTACCAACTCCATGGACCCAACTCTATATACAGCCTGGGAGCCTTGCAGGACTACTGATTGGACAGTAAGGAAAAAGGACTCCGCCCTTAGCCACTTGGCACCTCCCTTAATTAACCATACTGCATTGTTGATTGGCTTGTTATTTATATAATCAATTGTATTGGCTAATCTGCTTCCTGTGTATTGATTGTTATATGTTTTGTGCTTATCATCTCTCCTATAAAAGGAGAGCACACACTGTTATTTTTTGCATTCATTCCTATGTTGCCATGGCATATGCTCTTATATTGCTAAACCCTAGAGGAATAATTACCCTCAGGACAGCTTAGAGAATAAAGCCATTATTACAAACACTACACGGTACTGTTTGTTTGAGCCATGGGCTCTTGCCTTACCGGGTAATTCGGTTGCCCTGCACAGTTGTCACTGTCGGTCAGTACAGTGTCCCCTCTGGAGAGAGGTAGAATACTCGAGATTAGTGGATGTCCGTGGTAACAGACCGGAATTCATTACAATACCTAGGGAGTCATGCTAGTAATAAATCCCCTCTGAATTTTCGAAAGAGTAGCCGGTGTAACGGCGAGTAGGGTGCTGCTCACACAAGCTTCAAGCTTATGAGACCTGTCTTTAGGGTTGCCATGAAGCTACAGCAGAAACAAAAGCAAAGGCTTTACGTTTTCACAAATATGTTTACTCGCACAATCATCACTTGAAAAGTAATAAATACAGCTCAAACAATGTTGTGGTTGTTTCATTGTAGACAGTTTACCACCTACTTACCGATCTCTACGGCTCTTATCCAAGCATGAAACTACCAGTTGCTGTTTCTCTGTTAAGTACAAAATGGATGGAGGTTTGGTAGTTGCCTGCAACAATAGAATATTTCTCTATGATGATGACATGGATCGGAGTGACACAAGTCTGAAAGCTAGACACCCCGCTGGAACGGAAGAACATTCAAGTGGCGAAATTTATTATACCGATGAAGGCCGAAGAGAAGTACGTCGGTGGACGCGACCTTTTGAAGACTTGGACACTGAGCGAGTATTTTCCTTCAAATCTCGTGGTGATGATAGCGTTAACGAAAATAACCAACTGGCAGTATCCAATGACTATATTGCTGTCACTGTTGATGATGCGATACGTGAATATGACATTGAAGATGGGTCATTTCGGGTTTATAATCTCGATTCTGATCCTAATTACATCTGCTACTCCAGTGATGGAAACCTTCTTACTACCATGGATGATAATACGTTGACTAAATATGACTTATCCTCAACCACTGCTCAATTTTTGTGGGATGTGAAACTAGATGATCCGATGGGGGTTTGTGAAGATGAGAGAGGGATGATATTTGTAGGCAGTGGTGAGAAGAAAGTAATCTACGTGATCTCTCAGGATGGTATGTCTTGTTTTACCTGCATTTTACTCTGAGACTTTTGTAGCTGTTCTCAGCTCTGTTGATATGTGATCACTTATTCAATGCTAACCACAGGTGGAAAACACTACAATATTTCCAGTTTCGCAAAGTCGAGAAACATATTTATACGATTCTTGTCGAGCAATAGCAACCACTGTTGGACATAAATCTTTTGTAAATATTATGGGAAAACAAAGCGTTTTCTTAATTTCATATGGTGATGCATATGTGCTAGTTGAATGGTTGGTCGCCTTTGGTTTTCTATGCAACTTGCACGTTTTGAGTTTTCTTTTATTTTATGCATCAAAGAGTGCTACGTAAAATTGGCAAACCATTAACTACCAGATGTTTCGCGGTTTTTTGCATACTTTCATTATTTTCTAGCCACTCACTTTACGCTGCCACAACAACAAAGTTTATGCCAAAAGAAAGATAAAGCTTTGTTCTGCAAATGGAAGTGTGTCATTATGGACTTGCGGAAATGAGAAGATTTTATTCATTTTTTTCCGTGCTCTACCTGCAACATAGCCGGAAATCTTGTAACAACTGCCATCCATGAATTGTTATTCTGCAGCAAAAATATCATTCTGAGACCAAAACTATATGCACAATTATAAAGAAGACCAAATTTATCCTTTTCACCATCTTTTACAATGAAAAACAACCACAAAACTCCAATCAAAAAACCATTAAGCCCCAATGATTACATTGCAACGTAGCAGTCATGACTTTTTAATAGACTTTTTACCATCTATAGCCAAAATATTTGAAATGATAAAATGTGAAAAATTGCCGATGTAACTTATGAGGATTTCTCTTTTAAATCGTTGAAGTTTTCAGTCATAAAAAATTTTTAATAAAAAATAACTTTTTTAAAGTTGTGTTGTTGGTTAATAACAAAATTGACGATGGTAGGTTCCTAATAAACACAATTGGATTGGTTGAATGTTCCTAAAACTTGGTGTAAATAACCAGGTGACAGTTACACGAGTGGCAATCATAATTATTTTATTGTTATGATCAAAAAAAATATGAAAGTATTTAAGGTGGAAATAATTGCCAGATTTTTATGAAAATTGGTGAAAACCATCTGTAGACGGGTGTTTTAACTTTTGTTTTTGAGCAGCCCCCTTCTACAACTAGATATATTTTCATTTTCAACCAAACAGTTTTAGCAAGTTTAATTCTGCCATATTGTTTTTTCTTTTGTGGAATGAGGCAGACTTTTTTCATGATCATCAAGCTTTTTTAATACTTTTATAATAGCGGAAGTTTTCTCAAAAAATATATTTTTAATAATACCTAGTATATCAAATAGTACTTATTACTAATTCAGATGAGTAATAGCACTTACCTTGCTCGGATATTCCCAAAAATCAATCACATTTGCATGAAACACCAGGCTTTCACAGTTTTCTAATATTGTGAGAGATTTACATGATATAGTCAACCCCCCTTCACCCCTTGTCCTGTCAATCGACCAGTTAGAAATAACCCCTGATCCCTTCCCCTTTCGCCTTGGTACAAATTTCCCCGCGAAAATGGATACCGAGGACCCCGGCCCTGTATAGACCCTATATATCATATATAACCTACCCCGGGTCAGCTACCCCGGGCCAGTATACAAAAGAGTTGGTACAGATAGCCTTGGGCCTATAGGGCTGGATGCCCACCTCAGAAAGTAGCTGAACAGAGTATGGTGGCTTGGAGAGCAGGCTAAGTGATAGATGCCCTAATAAGGAGTGGAAAAGTACCAAAATGCCGTAATAAGGAGTGAAAGAATGCCAAGCAAGGAAAAAGAGCGGGAAAAGATGCCTAGCACAATTTGGCATATGCTTACTGATATCACTGGCTGACCTTGTGTACAAATTTGTATTGTATATTTTGTTTTTCGCATTTTTACTGTTACATTGAATGATTGGTTCACCCTAATAAGAGGGTGAACTTTCCTCTGCTTCTCCTATAAAAGGAGCTTTGTTTGTGCATTTGAGGCAGAAGTCTTGAGGAGTTTGCTAAATACCCTTTTATTGTATTGCTAAAAGGATTAAGTAAATAAATGTTATTTACAGAAACTTAGTCATTGTGTGTCTGGGTCTAGGACTCCCTGAGGTTGCTAATGTCAATTTGTAGTGGACTTTGAAATGGTGAAGAAAATTCGGAGTGATACCGTTGTGTCGTAGTAGAAGGTGCAAATCTACTACAATATTTCTAATTATTTGTCAAGAGAATTTTTTTTCAATTTTCCAATGAAAAAAATCTTGATGCTTCAATACAACTTTTTGTGCCATTGCTAGCTGTTTAGGAAGCAGATGCAAAACAGAATAATTGAAAAAGTTGACAGTAGTCTTGGGCCGTATTTATGGAACTAGAGCAAATTCCGCTCGGTTTTTAAATACCAAAATGTAAAAACTTAAAATTTTCTAACTGAACAAGAAAATTATGGAAAAGTTCCTACACCAACTATGAGGAGAGTACTACCATCCTTTTTTCTAGAAGCCTTTTTGGCCCTTTATACGGCTCCTACAACCTTTTTCAAAATATTTTCCGCCGCTAAATACCATAAAGTTAACTTTCTGACCCTTCACATTCCTCTGGAACTACTACGACCCTGTGAGCCTTGCTACAGGCACCTCAGCAGTCCCTTTGACACTCTTCAGCTTTGGAATTCAACTAAAACCAAAGGAGTGGCAACCAAAGGAGCTAGGAGTGCTGGTTGAGCACCAGCTGGAGTACTGCCACCTATAAGACTCGACCAACTGATGGAAGCTTAGGAGAGATTGGTCCAATCTTTACCCAAGGTCTAACACAAGCATCCATCAACGCTTTCAAATATGATTGGAGTGGCAACATGGAGTCATTTATTACTCAGTTTGTCTTGGTAGCAGGCATCAACGACTGTTGGTTAGACACGCTGCCCTGTTAAACCGAATAGAGGCGCTGAGAGACTGAGACCTCAAATGTGGCAAACCCACCTCCGTTTGTTGCTGTTCTTCGAGCATGAGCTAACCTATTAGGAAACCCAAGCCAGACTCTCCACCCTACATTGCTTTCCAAAAATATCTCTGTAAAAACCGGCCAACAAAATGTAGAATGGTTTTTTATTACAAGGATTTGCCACCTTGCCTAATAGAACATATGTTTCTAGACGCTCTCTATAGGTCACATGTACTTGCAGCGGGACCTACTAGCAGTCAACTCCCACTGCAGAAAGGTTGTCCTCGCAAGCAGTGAACTCTTACAAATAAAGACAGGCTTTAGGAATGAACTATCCAGAGGGAGAACAGTGGTAGCTGAGTCAGAGAACTAGATGGCTGAGCTCAGGATTGGGAGACCTGCTACCTAAACCTGTGACCCTGTTAATCGGGTCCAACAATCATAATCCACCAGAAGACCCCCTGGTGCTCATGATAAAAGAACTCTAAACCCTCATGAGAGAGGTCAAGCAATTGAAGTATCAACAGATGAACTCCCAGTTGTACCTCAATGCACACCTCTCCCTACCAGCGCTTGAAGGTGTGAAGAAATCAGTCACTTCTAAAGAACCCTGGTCAGTCTGTCAGCTCACTGCTCCCTATGCACAGTTGGACAACAACGCCACCGGCGATGGATAAACCAGTAACTCACTGCAGCAGGGCTCTCCGGAGCTCTTAGAACTGATAGGAGGTGCGACCCTGTTGGCCACCCTGCTTGAAAAAGCACAAGGACAGCCAAATCCTGCTACCACAGCTCTGTTGCCCTTGCAGTTGCCCACAGCTAACCACTTTACCCTTCTGTATGGAGGATAAAGACGCATTTATATACCCCTGCCCCACATATCCCTGTTGTTTTGGCTCTCATTTGGCAATGAGCGACCTTCCCTAGCTTGAGAAAGGAGACCCCTCATTACGAAAGTACTAGAAGTTGAACTCACCAAAATCGTCTACTGCCCTCTGAGAAGATCATACAAAGCCAGTTACTTTTTACCTGGCCAGCTGGTAAAAATTGTCCCAGTTGCACCACAAATTTTCTCTTCTAAAATGCAATTAATAGGCTGTCTACTGCAACTAAGAACACCTTACAAGAAACTGATACCCATGGGTTGATGGCAGATGGTATGCACATTCCCTTCTATGGCACTATCCAACTATCCATTTGACTCTGCGATATTAAGTATATAAGGCGAAGTTTGTGAGTGGCCACATTATCAAGGTTATACTGAGCATGATCCTTCTCAAATATCAGCAATGTCAATTTAGGTTTCGTCAGTCAATCATAATGACAAATAGACATGAGCTAATTAGCAAAGTTAAGCATTGCGAAGTCCATCAAGTGAGCTACAGGCAGTATGAGACACACATTCCCCCACGAACCGAGATCACTGCTATATCGACAACGACCATGGCAACCTCCCACTGGGTATAGTAGTTGATGAGCTAAAGTTACCCTCTCGCAACTAGCATAAACCACCTGAATTTAAAGAGCCGTATCGTAGTGTGGTGTCTGAATCCAGAAGATCAAGATATAGCATTTTAGGCAGGGAGGATGATAAGCAAATCCTCTGGAATATTGGTAGAAGATGTGGAGACACAACTCTTGAGAGCCATCATCACTAACCCCACTTCTTTTCTGACTTCACTCTGTCTTATCCTGAAACACCTGCAATAATTGTATGTGAATACATTGAGGAAATTTCACACCACACAGGAATCATTCCAGCTGGCCCAGCTTTTGATACACTATGGGGACACATTCAGCAAGGGTGACCATGATATAAGTCAGACTGACTAAGTGTCACATAGTGTTCCCTTGAGACCCGGTATCCAACCAAGATGCCAACCCTACACAGCTTGACCCCCTTCCATAATAGTAGTAATATATGAGCAGATCTCCCTACCAAGTGTTTTTTTGTGGATCTGGTCTTGGGGGTTATGCAATGAGTTACGACGTTGGGTGAATTCGCCGAGTTTATATTGTATTTCATTTGAGAGGTATTTGAGTGGCATTTGAGTGGCATTTAAGTGGCATTTGAGTTTTGATTATTTTTTTACTTGATTTGAACTCATATGGCAGCTAGATTTTGAATGTATGGCATTTAAGTTTTGATACTTTTTTCACATAATTTGAACTCATATGGCATCTTGAGAGAGAGGAGAGAGAAGACAGAGAGGAGAGAGGAGAGAGAAAGGAGAGAGGAGTTTTATCTACATTGAATAACTATATTGATCAAAAATGAAACATTATATGATTATATACATTGATTACATAATAAGTAGGGAAAATCTTCCTATATAATATAGCTAGAGTCAGTAAATACTAAGTAATACAAAGCACTACAACTTGTAATGACAATCAATGTATACATACATATGGTATCTTGAGAGAAAGAAAGAGAGAGAGGAGAGAGGGAGAGAGGAGAGAGGAAGAAAGAGAGGAGAGAGGAGAGAAGAGATATATCTACATTGAATAAATATATTGATCAAAAATGAATCATTATATGATTATATACATTTATTACATAATAAGTATGGAAAATCTTCCTATATAATATACCTTTACAATAATGTTTTTGATGTACTGATGTTTGGTAAAAAAACTACATTAGTTAAGTTTTAAATTCATATGAAAAAAATTTGTGTCAATTTAGTATCTACTCCATTATATATTTACAATATTACTTTGTAATTATTAGTGAAAGAAATTATGAAATACTTGGGAGTAATTAAGTAATTCAGTAAGGAAATTGGTTGGAATTGAAGTAATATTATTTAAATACAACATTGCTTTGCAACAACTATTAATAAAAGCAATTATGAATGTTGATGAGTTACTAAGTAATCTAGTAAAGAAAACTGATTGAAATTACGGTAATATTTGTTAAAAGATACTTGCGACATGTTTTATCAACGAAAAAATCAAACAATTTTCAAAATAATTACGATTAACTAAGTGATTCAGTAGGAAAAATCAACTGAAACACACAATATCCGTTTTGAAATATTTACAATAAACACAATTGGGTAATATTTGTTAAAAGATACTTGCAACATGTTTTATCAACGAAAAATTCAAACAGTTTTCAAATATTTACGCGTAACTAAGTGATTCAGTAGGAAAAACCAACTGAAACACGCAATATCCGTTTTTGAAATATTTACGATAAACACAATTGGGATATTACTGTTATCAAAGAAATCAAGCGAGTATCAAATGTTTACGAGTAACTAAGCGTTTAAGTTGAAAAAAATCGATTGAGATCGTGTGACATCCGTTACAAAATATTTTACGTCAAGTTACCAACGAGAAAATAAATATTTCTTAGAATATCCGCTATAGCGAGTTACGATAATTTTTACGCACCTTGAAGGTTTTCAGTCCATTTTCAGTCAGATCAAAATTTATGCGAGACGTTTTAGGTATTATTTCAGTCGACGTAATGTTACCAGTTCATTTTTAAAAAAGTAATTAATTATAATATAACGCAAGTGCCCCGCAAGTGTCATTTTACTAATAAACTCATTCCAGAAAAGACATTAATCATCATCTCGCTTAATCCTATATGTTTTGATCTTTTTAATATCAAGTGTTATAAAGTCGCTCGAGAAAAGTCATTAGTTACACCTAAGCACTATTTATTATCATGCTATTTCTATTTAAAACAAAACAACAAACATCCATAGATGATGGAATTATAGGTCGAATTCAACCTAAAAAGGAAGAGAACTTGATTGCATCTATCTCCTGTTTTTTATTGTTTCATTACATATTAGTTAATATAGATACAGCCTTCCACCAAAACGGATTTGTGGTTTTACTTTTAATCCTAGTTATCTCCGCTATCGTCTAAAAAACATGAGCAAAGCATGACTTTATCTACTTGTTTTATTAGTTAGACTGTTACTTTTTTTAAAATATCTCATTGTTTTTTGTGTGAAATACAAATAATGTATCAACATACATAGTATATTTTCTATTTTTAGGAAGCTGTTTTGTCTAATAAATCAAGAGTTATATGTTACATATACATATTTAAATGCTATCAGATATCTTTAAAGTGTTTATTACATTCCTAACTCATACTTAATGTTGTAAACTATAATTGGAGCTCTCACATTTTAATTTACTGTCTGATGATATAAAGATGGAGCTACACTACATCATTGTTTTGCTGATGATGTGTCTATATGATTGTTTGTGGTAGTGTGTATTATAGTAGAGTATATCAATAAACTGCAATTGAACTAGTTATTAAATGCTATCAGTACCTGTAAAGTATTTTATTACATTCCGAACTCATACTTAATGGTGTAAACTATAATTGAAGCTCTCACATATTAATTTACTGTCTGATGATATAAAGATGGAACTACACCGCATCATTGTTTTGCTGTTGATGTGTCTATATGAAAATTGTTGCTATAAAGATATGTTTGAAGGATGTGAGTTGTCATTCAAATGAAATGTAAGTTTCATCCTAGCTAGTTATATTTAAAAGAGTATCAACCTAGAGGTTGTAAAATTTGTTTATCCAACGCTCTACATTCAAAAATTTTAGCTAGATGGAAAGACAGTTTACAGGGGTGTTTGTGGTGGTTAAGCTTATTAATCTATCTAATCTCTATCTTCCTATTTTTTTAACCAACTTCCTAATTGTCTTCCACTTTTTTAAAAAAACAATATCATTTATCATAGTAATAATCAGAAAATCAGTCTACAAATTAATCTTGATAAATGACTTCAATGTTTTGTATATAAGAGAAACTATTTTTTTAAACAGTATCAGTTTTCATTTGTACTTCATTTCAAGTATTAGTCTGCGAAACTACAAAAAATGGCTAGCAATATTCCTACAACAAATGAGTAAGTTATTTATACTATCTTTTACAATTTTGTTGCAGTTACATTTATAAATTTATACAAATGTATATATATATTACTTGTAGGTCTACAACCTCAAATGATGCATTAGAACTAAATATAGATGAAATAGATTTCAGTGCCATGTAAGTATATTATTGAAACTTTATTATTCAACTGTATTATATAGAGTTTTTAATTAATCACAATCTTGATTTATTGCTTTATTAAGCTCTACCGATGATGAAACAATGAGGTGGCTGGAAGAATGTTTTAAGGAAACGGAGAAGCCAAAAAAGACCAAGCCTACCACGCACATTGCTATGAGTAAGTATTTTTCTGTATTATGAAAAATGTAAATTTTTCTGTAGGTAAAATAATAACGACTCTACATTTACTACGTTATTTTTGTAGAGAAAACATCTACACGATTCATTGCAAGCGCATGCTATATAGGGAAAGATGAATCCTTTCTCTCCTATGATCGCCACACATTTGAATGTAAGTATGATAAAAATATTATTTACTACATACTCATTCAATTTTAATAAATTTTTTTCAAAAACTAACATAATTACATTCGTATTTTCTATTTTAGTTCAAGCAGAGAACCTGCAGCTAGAACAGTACAGAAGCAGAAGTGTTATAGATGGAGAGATAAAAGATGATAAGGAGTGCTTCAAGTGTAAGTGATATGCATTATCTTTATATACATATACCTTACTCAAGACAGTTATCTATATATATATATAATGAGAATTTGTTTATTTTGCTTGTAGATATCGATAACAAAAACACAAGCTATTTTCTTTCAGTGCTTTCGTTATTATTGATATCGTATTGTACAAAGACTCTGAGCGAAGCACTGAAAGAAAAAAAAGACAGTATTTCGTGTATATTTTGTGGTAAGAAGTTTAAGTTAGGGAAGATGCATGAGCCTGGCCGAGTTCTTTCAAGACATTTTTTTGCTCACTTGTTTATTTTTTATTGTTTATGCGGAAAATCACATACAACTTTGAGAGAACTCCAGCAACATACTTGTATTTTGAAAACTAAAATGTTTTTTGTTGTTGATATTGCTAGTTATGATAATTTTGTTTTATTTATTAATAAAAAATATTCTGAGTTAGTTATGAACATTACTTTTCCCAAAAATTTTATGTTAGTATATCTCTATCCAATAGAAGGTTATTTTTCTGGAAACATCGATTTAGATTTTGAATTAGGGTGTAAATGGTTGGCAATAGCTAAAAAACCGGTTGCTGGAGATCGAAAGCTTTTACTTAAAACCCAGCGTAAAAAAATGAGAGCACTTATATCTTCAGATTCTGATTTTTCAGAAACTGAAGAAAGTAATAATGACTTAATTTCTGTTGCTAGTTCACAGTGCAGTCCAAAAACCAGTGTTTTAGAATCTAATACAACAGATAACCCACAAACTCAAGTAGATTTAAAACAAAGCCAAAAGATTGATATAACTTCACTTAAATTAATTTTGAATATAAAAGATGGACTGAAAAAAAAGGGTTTTAATGATTGTGTTAAATTGAAATTAGCGTCTATTAGACAGAAAATGCAAAAAAATTCAGATTTTTCTCAAGAAGAAATTCTTGTATTAACTGCACTCTTAGGTGAGTTTTAAAATTTTTATTTCACTATATTTTTTAATATTATCATGGCTCTGGAATAGGTTTTATGCAACTATCCTATTTTATAATTTCTTACCACAAAATATATAGTTAATAGGATGTTTTTTTATAAATACTCTCTATATATATTATATATACAGACAATAGTCTGTGTTTTTATGAATACTTTATTCATATGTATACACTTCATGTAGAATTGTTCTGTCATTAGTTTACCTAATGCATTATTTTTATTTGTTTTGTGGTTGAGAACTCCATACGCTTCATTCTTACTGTATTACTTTGCATAATATTACAAAATAAATATTACATCAACTACCTTCATACTGCATCCAAGTGATGAAACAGTAAATTTCACATCTGTATTACTGAATCTATAGCATTGTTATGAAAAAGACTATAATTACTTAATTATTATGTCATATTGTGACAAACTATCAACACCCAATTCACAAAACTGTAAAACCTAAAGTATAATGCTTGTGGTTGTAAAAAGTCTTCTACTGTTTTGGTTTCTCAAACAAATTATAAAACATTTTTCACAATTTTTTTGTGTAAAAGCGGAGTTGTCTTACCATTTTGACACAATGTGCCGACAACTTTTACATATTTTTCAAAAACGAAGTTTAGAAATTATAAATGGGAGTTGTCTTAACATTTTTGAAAAATGAGACGATAACTTGAAATATTTATTTTTGTGTCGGAACATTGAAATTTTGTAACATTTTAGAGTTGTAACCCCGAAAGTTTTACAAATTGGCTGAATTACTGATGTTAAATATGAATAAAATACTTTATTACACTAAATATATACAAATTATTGCACAATACAAATAATATATAATTTAATGTTCATGAGTTGTTGCTGACAGATTTGGCGAGCCGACGGTCATTCACTTGTACACGTATTCTATCTAAAAGCATACATAGATGTCGTTATAACAACTACATTATACTATGGTGAAAAATACGGCTATTAGTAGTTACTTATTACTAGTGAAGATTAACATACCTTAATTAAATTTCCGATATTGAAATCCTGCTAGCTTCGCTTGAAATGTGATTGTCATCTTCATTGCGTTTCTCACTATCATTGTCGACAACTTCATCTTTTTCCTCAAATTTTTTGTTTTCAGAGTCATCATCCGTCATATTATCATCTTCTTCATCAGTATAAGCATCAATGTTATCATCGTCATCATCATCATCATCATCATCATCATCATCATCAGCAGCATCATCAGCAGCAACATCATCATCATAACTTTTCATCAGCTCAGCATCATCAAATAGAGAAAGTCTGAAAGCTATTCCTTCTTTTTCACTTGAAGTAGATAGAAGCATCAAAGCTTCTTCAACACTCAGAATCGTGAGAATGTGTTTCTTTGTGCCGCTTTCAGTTGTCATCGTAATTTTATAGTGGATCATACCACATTCATGATTTTTGATCTTCAAAACGTTCTCAGGAGGGACAACAATCTTCCCAGTCATCAAAGATCCGTCATTCATCATGTATCTGTAAGTGACAGTGTGAGTGATACGTAAAGGTGATGTATCTTGTTTTCGTTTTCGCTGCTTCGACTTCAAATTTTTCTAAACTGAAAGTCTAGTGAATGTCAGAAGAGTGTTGACAGGAATATTATCAAAAGTGATGATATCAAAGTATGCTTGCAACTGTTTCAATGATTTTTTTCTCAAGATTTTGGCTATAACTCGTTGTTTTAGCCCTTGATGATGATTATCTCCTACAATACGCAGATCGGGTTGATTTTCTTCTAGCTTTCCCATGTACACTAGGATTTGTGAAGAGCCGGGATCAAGTTCCTGTAGCTCCACCGTAAGTTCTTTGTCAATCAGTGACTTGACTAGAATTCGATGATTGTTTTTTAAAACATATTCATAGTCCAATATACCATAATCTTCAACGTAATTAACATCGAAAACCTCCAATATCGTAGGAATTGGTAAATCCAACAAACTCACAAAATTTCCGATTTCCAACATTCCTTTCTGCATAGCTCCTGTCATTATTCCACCCATCTCGAGCAATTCAAACTCTCTAAGTTTGTTTACGGTATTATTCTTGCTGTTGCTGAATAAAAAGGAAATTGAAGCTCGAGATAATGTCACTGTCGGTTTTTTGATATCCTCCGTTCGTTTGACTTCACTGTTCTCATGCAGATATGTGTAGTCCGGTGTGGGACTCAAAGGAGAGGCAGCTGAAACTACATGATGTTTCATTGCTATATCAGCATGAGTATTGGTGTTTGAGCGAGAAGATGTATCATTAAAGGTGTTAGGATTGGATCTTTTATCATCAATGTGAATGCCATTGGTGGTGGAAATGATGGTTGTAGTGGAAATAGCGTTAGTGTTGTTGGTAGCTGTGGTTGGTTCAATATGGAGCTTAGGAAGTGCTTTGGAGTGTGATGTCATCATACCTGCAAAAAGTAAAAGAACTTAGTTTAATGATGTAAATATACTGAAATTATTGTTTTATTAAAAGATTGTTTTTAAAAACTAAGATTCAAAAACCTAGATGTTTCAATTAATTAAAAACAAATAATTATTTTAGTGCTTCTTACCTTGTTGCTCTCCTAATAGCTGTAGTAGATGTTGCTCCTCTGTTAGCCGCTGTAGAACTGGATGCTTTCTGTGTGAAAACGATGGCTCTTATATAGCTAAAGTTGTACTGATTAAAGCCTATGAACCCCATCTCGTGTCAATCTCTATGAATCAGCATCTTTTCACACAAAGGAAAGTCAATGTTTTCGCGGGAATAAATGAATTATTTTCACGCGAATACAAACCAATGCTTTCGCGGGAATAAATATTTTAGTTTCACGCGAATGGAAACCATTGCTTTCGCGGGAATAAATGATTTTATTTCCCGCGAATGAAAGTCAATGTTGTCGCGGGAATAAATACTTTATTTTCACGCGAATACAAACCAATGCTTTCGCGGGAATAAATGATTTTATTTCCCGCGGATGAAAGTCAATGTTGTCGCGGGAATAAATACTTTATTTTCACGCGAATACAAACCGTTGCTTTCGCGGGAATAAATACTTTATTTTCACCCGAATGGAAACCGTTGCTTTCGCGGGAGTAATTAAATTATTTACTCCCGCGAAAGCAACATTCCATTCGCGTGAAAATAAAACTTGTATTCCCGCGAAAGCAATGATTTGTATTCGCGTGAAAATAAAGTATTTATTCCCGCGACAACATTGACTTCCATTCGCGGGAAATTAAATCATTTATTCCCGCGAAAGCATTGGTTTCTATTCGTGTGAAAATAAATCAGTTACTCCCGCGAAAGCAATGGTTTCCATTTGCGTGAAAATAAAGTATTTATTCCCGCGACAACATTGACTTTCATCCGCGGGAAATAAAATCATTTATATCCGCGAAAGCATTGGTTTCTATTCGCGTGAAAATAAAGTATTTATTCCCGCGACAACATGACTTTCATTCGCGGGAAATTAAATCATTTATTCCCGCGAAAGCATTGGTTTCTATTCGCGTGAAAATAAATTATTTATTCCCGCGAAAGCAGTGGCTTGTATTCGCGTGAAAATAATTCATTTATTCCCGCGAAAACATTGACTTTCCTTCGCGTGAAAAGATGCTGATTCATAGAGATTGACACGAGATGAGGTTCATAGGGTTTAATCAGTACAACTTTAGCTATATAAGAGCCATCGTTTTCACACAGAAAGCATCCAGTTCGACAACAGCTAACTGAGAAGCAACATCTACCATAGCTATTAGGAGAGTATGAAGGTAAAAACTTAATAAATTACAGTTTTTACTCATGCATTATTTATTATACTAAAACAACTGAAAAAAATTAATTATCTGTATTTTTTTAGATTCAACCACAAAAAATGGAAATAGTTAACAACACAGAATCAGAAACTCAGCCTAAACCTTTGACTCGAGAGGACTTGATATTTCTACAAAACCTATGCAATAAAAAAATTGAAGACAGAGTGCGAATTATCTCAAACAATTGTAAATTCATCCAGAAAGACTTGATAAAACAGCTAAATAATTTTCGAACTGAATCTTTTCTAACATTAAAGCTCTTAGGGAATGAAGTTACATCAGACATTCAGAGATTACATTATGTATTACAACAACGACAATATCAACTAGAACAGGTAAGCACACCAATTTCTATCGAGTGTGCTCGTAAAGATCTTGCTCTAAAAAAAAGAAACATGCAACAACAGTCCGCTCAAAGACAAGCTAGAAGGGTAAGGACTCAACAACGTAAGGCACGACAAGCTACAAAAACATCTGATTAACAGTCAATTTTTGATGATAAGGTAATAATTAATAAAAAAAACACTATTTAGTAAAAGTTTGTAGTTGTTTTAAATTTTCTGTTTAACCATTCTATACTAATACATAACTTTCATTTTTGTTTAATTATCCTATGCTAATACATAACTTTTTATTTTAGTTCATTATGGAATCAAAAGTACATAGAACAGAAGTCTTCCTTCCTAAGATATAACATCAGTACATCAAGTACATCAATGATGACATTGTAAAAAAGATTATGTATTAATTATCATTACAAGTTGTAGTGCTTTGTATTACTTAGTATTTACTAACTCTAGGTATATTATACAAGGATATTTTCCTACTTATTATGTAATAAATGTATATAATCATATATTGGTTTAATGTAGTTATATCTCCTTGTTCTTCTCTCCTCTCTCTCCAAATATCATATGAGTTCGAGTTATGTAAAACAATTATCAAAACTTAAATGCCATACATTCAAAATCTAGCTGCCATATGAGTTCAAATTAAGTAAAATAATAATCAAAACTCAAATGCCACTTAAATGCCACTCAAATGCCACTCAAGTACCCCTCAAATGAAATACAATATAAACTCGGCGAATTCATCCAACGTCGTAACCCATTGCCTAAACTCCAAGGTCTAATCCACAAAAAAACACTTGGTAGGGAGATCTGCTCATATATTACTACTCATAATGAAAAAAGCAGAGGAGCAAATGGCAAAGTTACTGAATAAAGGGCTTATGGTACCCGCTGCAGAAGCTAGAGCTCACCTGTGGAAGTAGTCAAAAAAGAGTACAGATCGTTTGTATTGACTATTGAAGGGTGACTGCAGTGACTTAGTAGGATGCTTACCCGCACACTCGAATAGACAAAAAGTTGGGCGCTTTATTTGGCAGTTTGGCCACTCTTGAATTGGTAAGCAAGTATAGGCAGGTTCTTCTTGCTTGTGATGCTAGTGGGAAATGAGCCTTCTCAATTCATTCTTGATTATGTAAGTGGCAGTTGCTTCCATTTGGACTTTCCTCAGCTCCTGCCACTTTGCAGAAGCTCATAGAATGGATGCTCCAAAGTCTACCCTAGAAATACTTCTCCTTTACTTTGATGGTGCAATTTTCATCAGAACAGATTTCCCCCGTTTCTCCCATTCCATCATTGTCTGAGGTGCTGCAAGGCTCAAATTGAAACTCAGTGAATAGGTAGCTCCTGCACCCCTAGGTAAGCTACTTGGACCACATCACGGGTGAACACGAAATTGCCACTGGCCTTCAAAAATTTGCTGTAGTAAGGCACTGGGAACTTCCTACAGGGTTGAAGGAGCTACAGGCAATTTTGGGAATTGTAAGCCATTAAAAACAGTATGTGCCCAACTTCTCTGCGATACCCAAACCAATAATCAAACTGATCAACAAAGGAATTCGTGGGATTGAGCTACCACACTGCAAGAAACCTTTGAAAAATTGAAAACTGGACTGACCTCTGCTCCTCTACTTGGCTATCTAGGTAATAACATTTCCTGCATTCTGAACACTGATGCCAGTGAAAGCATAGTATATTCCATCCAGTCCCAAACCCAAAAAAGTAGAGAACAAGTAATCGCCTACATCATTATGATGTTTATCATCCCGGATAGAAGTTTCTGCATAGCCCAAAAGGAGTAGTTGGCAATTGTAAAGATGTTTAAGCATTTTTGACCTCATTTGTATGGGCAAAGGTTTCAGTTTTAAACCAACCATGCCTTAATGTGGTTGTGCAGGAAAAAACATCCAGTTTGCTCTGTGGTTGGAGACTCAGTGTGAGTTTAAGTTCACGATGGATCACTGGCGCAGAAAAATGCATAGAACTGCCGTTGGGCTCAGTTGGCAGTGCCCCTAGACTGTAAAGCCGAGAGATTGTGCACTCACTAATGAAAAAGTGGCAGCTGCATTACCCAGCAAACTCCCTCAAGTTCCTCATACCCCAATTTTGAGCCCCTGCCCTGACAATCACCAGATTGCCACCATAACCAGACAGAGTATCCCTCCCCCAGATGCTGATTTATTACAGATTAAAAATTCGGCAAACCCATCTAGCAGCGATGGAGTGCAAGACTCATTTGGGCCCAAAATAGCGGAGCTGGAGAGCTAAGAACTCTGTCAACTGAGCCAGCATCAAGATTCCATGAAATTAAGACCAGGTGGTATCAAATAGGTTTACAACTCTAAACAAGAGGATTCCCCCAAGTGTATGTTATGTCCATCCAGTTTGGGAGTGAAGACGGTATGGGAAATTTATGTAATGGCCCATAAAGGCATAAAAGGAAAGCTAAAAGCCTTGGTCTTCCCTTGGTGCTGGCGAGGTAATACTGGAAAGACCCTCAAAATAGTCAACAACTGTGAAGTTTCCCAGAGGGCAAAGAGGGTTTACCAAAACTAACCTGGCCCCGCTACAAAAGCATGCTGGCTAGTCTTCACTGACCAGTTTGGCAAGTCCTTCCAGATGCTGAATATCTTGTGAGCAATGCACAGGATGAATGCGTTTTCTGTCATTTTGGGCTGCCGAAACAGATGTACATTGAGTAAGGTATATAGTTTAGTTTAAATTCAATAAAAGGACTGTTTACCCTGTGGCGAGTGGAGAAAACTTGGTCCACTTTCTATTGACTCCAGGTTAACAGCATTATGAAACGCAACAATAGGTCACTGGGAAGACTCCTCAAGGCTCTTTTTCTTGCAGAGGCATCCTGAAGAATAGGGCTTAATCTCACTATGATTGCTGAATGCTTTTAGAGCTACCCTTCACTCAGCAAGCGGAAGATAACCCGACTTTATGAGGATGCCACTGAATCTACAGTTTCCTCACCACCTATCTTACAATCCCTTCCTTTTAAAGCATGCGTACCATTGCACGGATATGCAAATGCCCAACAAAGGAGGTTGGGAGAAGTGCATGAGATACTTAGGATGGAACAAAACCAAGTTAGAGATGGTTAGAGAAAAAAATGAATAAGGAAAAGGGGAAAATGTGAAACTGCAAGCCAGGTTTGTCGGCGATATACAATGAATTTACAACTTACCTGATGTTTTGGGCATGGGCAACAAACTTTCAAAAATGGCTGTTAGCTGATTCCCTTTATGACCCATTTTCACATCTAAGATTAAGCAAGGACTGCAATAGAGCCAATTCGTTGTCCGAATATGAAAGGAGAGCGAGCAGAAAAGGAATGAACCACTCACTACCCATGAAGCATCTTCACCCACACTTAAACCCTGTCTTACTGTGCTCCTTCACTCCTCTCTCATCCCTCCTTTAACACAAAGAGGTGGCCCTAGAAATTTTCATCAAAGTCTGACTAAAAACTTACTAGCTACCCTTTCCAGCAAGCACATCATCAGCTACTATAGGATGCCATAAGATAAATTTAAGACTTCTCTTACCTTATGGCTGGCCCTTGTGCCACCAGTTAACTTATGCTGCACCTATGACAGATGAGGGGATCCAAGGAAAAATATCGGAAAGGCGCACACCCTGGTAAGCTCTCTCCTAGTTCCTTCTGCAAGCCCTAGTAGCTCTGCACAGGTAGCCCCAATAGCTCCTGATAATGCAACACTTATCGCATTGACTGGAAATGGAACAGGCTACCAATACAACCAATACAGCTTACTCATTTCTACGTTATAGAATGAGCATTTTCGACCTGAACTTTTTTCGCAGTGATTACTAAAAGAGAAGATGCCTCAGTAGATCCTCGTCTACAATCGGAAGCCGAAGGAGACAATCGACTACCACAGGTTGTTCTGGCTGAACACTAACCACCACCACCTTGAGCAAAGGAAAGCAAGTTGCACGACATGCCTACTAGTAAAGTGATGTTACCTGTCCCACTTCTTTTACAGATTTCAGCCCCAAGAAATCAGGAAGTTGATGCCCAATAGGGTGAAGACAAGAAAAATCTTTTGCCACAACAAACACCAATGGCATTTTGGGGCAAGGAAATCATTTGAATTCCCCAGCTGTGACCACCAAGGTACTCTCTCCACAACCTGAGAAAATTCTCCAGCCTTTCTGCACCAACATCACCCCCAAAGACCAAACAGAACACCCACTTGTAGGCATCAAACTCAAGATTACCAAAAGTTGTAACTAATGTGTGAAAAACCCAATAAAAAGACTTCCAGAAAGTTAAAAGTGGCTCCTTGACCCGAAATAGATTGACGATACTAGGAAATCTTTTGAACTCAAAGAAGTGTTGTCAAGTATTAATCAAAAAACTTAGTTGCTAATAAAGTTGGGTATGTGGCAGCAAAGTTATTTTTTATCCTTTTGATTACGTACTTGTCCTTTGACCCCCTCCCATTCCTCTTGACCCCCTGCTGATTACTATCCCTACATCTCTTACCCCATAAAAACATCTGGTGATAAGTAACAATAGAATAACCAGTAGTTGAGTAACAAATTGATTGTCCGTTTCATATATAATCAGAGGCATCTACGCTGGCACTATATGGATATTACCCTGGACCTGGGTAGCTACCCTGAGTTTATTATATGGTAATAAAAGGCCACACTGGCTCTGGGTTAACACCAGGGATAGTGACCTACTTAGTTACTAAAGGAAACTCCCGTAATTGCAGTTACAAAATACTGCTCAACCTATGAACATAGAATTCAAGGGACTGAGGAGTAAATAGAGAAACTAGGCTAAAAAAGGATATCTGCTTTATTTGGAGATTCAGCAGATAGCCAATGGACTGGGAGGACCTTACCAATCAAATTGTTGATATAATATTATTATAATTGGTGCATTGTATATTGTGTTTATTGTTATATATATTGATTGGTTAACCCTAATGGTTACTTGATGCTATACAAGGCACAGTCATTAATTAATCGAATCTCCTTTTGTACACTTATATTGCTAAATAGAATATATAGGGATTAAGAACTTTTATTTGATCACTTATCGTTATCTGTCTGACTCAAGGCCTCTAACTTCAAGGCACAGATTTATAGAGTCTGTGGTGGAGTGACCCTTGGTTGGAGTGAGCCTGGGTTAGAATAATCCTTGGTTGGAGTGGCCCTGAATTAAGTTAGCAATATAGGTAGTGTCCCTAGTAGACGTAAGTGAAAGACAACTACA
This sequence comes from Cryptosula pallasiana, assembly GCA_945261195.1. Taxonomy (NCBI): domain Eukaryota; kingdom Metazoa; phylum Bryozoa; class Gymnolaemata; order Cheilostomatida; family Cryptosulidae; genus Cryptosula; species Cryptosula pallasiana. Next base: position 30,742,478 of record OX183130.1, read on the forward strand.
GACATTGCTAGTAATTTCTTTTAGGTGCAACCACATGGTTTTATTGTATGAAACAAAATGCTTGTCTCCTATTCACTCGAGTTCAGCAGCAAAATATCTTGTGCTAATGATTCTTGAACTACAAAACCTCTGTTCTGGATGTTTTTCACCAAAAGGTTATAGTCTTTGTCAGGCATTCACAACTTAGTGTATATTATTTTGTATTTCCCAGGAGAGTTGGTGAGTAGATTATCACACAGAGAGTTACCAACCCTTCCTGGAGGTATGAGTATTAGAGGAAATACTCTTGCTATTGCCTGTGAGGATGATGATTGTTTCAAGTTGTTCGCTTTCTCTTGATTAATTTTAGCTGTTTTTGTAGAGATGCTCCGATTCAGATTCACTGAATCATAATTGGCAAAAAATCGGAATCGGTTTTTTGCAATGTGGTTTACAGATCTTTTCGCCAACAATGAATATCAAGCAGATTAGATTCAACTACCCATGTTGTTATAGCATTGGCCTTCTACAATAGCAATGACTATTGGTAACAATGTGGCTAGGTTGCTCTTGCAACCCTAATCTGATGAGGAAAAGCATAATCTGCCATGTAATTAGCTTTTAATCCAGGAAAACTATGAAAAAGTTGATCTGTGATTTCGCTGTATTTCAGTGAATAATTATACTAAGATTATTGTTAAAAAATTACCCGAAATTTTCTTTGTAAATCAGATCGGTTTGAATCGGTATCAGATCGGTTCAATCAAAAAATCGGTAGAATCGGGATCAAATCGGTGAAAATTTTGTAAATCGGAGCATCTCTATTTTTGTCTATTTAAAATTTGCAATTTCTTCTTATACAGTTCTTCATACAACACAACGTTGCTATGTTGAGGTACTCATACAAGTTTTTGTTGTAAAAGATTGCATTCACACCATTTATCTTTTTTTTATATAATAACCTTCTGAGGTTTATAAATTTTATTCCAGTGTGGTTGTTATTTGTTACCGATGCTGGATATAAATTAGTGCATTTCTGGGTACATTTTGTGATGAGCTTGTTTTACGATAGTTGTTTTCAAGCTTTTTATTCTAGTCGGTAAAATACAGCCTACAATAAGTTCTTTTGTGTACTTCTTTCTGTTCATCTTTATTCAAAGATACTAGTCAATCAAGCTCACCTGCGATGTCACCATTTCTCAGCAAGTGACCTTATTTGAATGTAAAACGTAACTTGCCTAATGATTACTAACCAGTGTAACTGGTGTATACACATAGCTGCTTGGTAGGGAGATCTGCTCATATATTACTACTCTGGTGTATACATAGCTGCTGACTTTCTGGTAATACTTTACCTGTTCGTGAATATCGGACCATGAGAAATATGCTAAAGCTCATTGTAAGGTTGTTACAGTGTTGTATACACATGGTGTCCCGATACCTGTCAAGTTTAATGTTTTTATCTGTGCGATCAATTGCTGTTGTATATTCAACTCGTTTAGTGCTGTAGCAAATTTGTAATTTTACTGTGTCAGAATATTGCGATAGATCAACTTGTTTTTCTGTAAAACCACTATATAAGTAAAGACGAACAAAATAAAACAAAGATTTATATTTAATACAAAAGTCATAACCAATGGGCAGTCACAGGGTAGTTGCTGATGTTTTGTTAGATAAAAGTTGGTTTGAATTGAGAGTTAACAATTTCACTTTAATGGGGAACCCGAGAGACTCCCGGTCCTCATAGCCGTAGAAGATGCACATAAAGGCTACGTTTGCTGTTTGATGTCATATTTGACTGGTTCCTACTTGAAGTTGTACTGCTATATTGTAGTAATCTCCCCCTGCACTGTCTGCCATGAACCCATATCTATAAGATATGCACTGGCTAGTCATATCAACCAAAATGAACATGATACAACAATTGCACTGTTAAGTTTTTGCTTAGAGAGAGTGTAAGTTATTGATGAAGGCGTTTCATTACCTGACACAAAGCCTGAGGTTGTTACATCCCCAGTGGTGTGATGCACTTCAATGCCGTCCCTATCTTCTGCTCTGCACTTTCTATTAATTTTCTGTGGTGAACTACGCACCTGGATAGGGATTATTAGAATGCCTGTTTCTCCTGCTCCTCTCCCGCGGGTTTGCGATGGCCTCTCTTTTGAGTCAGACTTTATATCCAACCCCACACTTTTTCCATTGGTGGCCATTGATTTTGGGCATTATTGTTAAATTATTTTTTTGCGAAAAAAAAGCTTTTTTGGTGAAGCAGTTGTCACATTTAGAGATTTGCACTGTACAGAACATGGCTCTAGCTAGCCCAATATTAATATTTGTATGCTACATAGCTCTATTACCATAAAGCAACTTATTCACCAGAGGACAACTCCCGGATCATTATTTACAAGAAAAATACCAAAGATGATCGCTGCCCTTTGTGATGAGTGAGCGGAAAAGCTGCGTACATGACTTACACACTACTCTCTTTTTACTGGTAGTCGATATCATATACACTAAGGCTATTGTTGTACATACTTATGTTGCTTTGTATTAGCCACCCTGTAACCGTGAGACCGCGCTTGGCGTTAGGGGCTGGCGGTGTGTTAACATGGCAGGCCAATTTGTTGCTTTACCCAGTAAGATCAGCGCAGCTTATAAATAGCAATTAAAGCTTTGTCAGCTTAGATAAAGCTATATTCCTGCTTATGTGGCTGAGCACAATTGGCTCTAGAGTTTTACTTACTAGTCATCAAGCATTTGTATAGATTACACGTCTTCCCATAGCATCTCTTGTCTGTAAATTGCCTTTTTTGCTACAAGTTTTGCTTTATTGTCACACACTTGGTACAGTGTCAAACAATGTGAATGATTTGTTGTATTTTGTTGCTAGATGTTTTGTGATCTGACTAGTCACATGCATTCAACTTGTACCTATCGGACAGTGTTAAGTCCCCGTAATGTGTAAGTTACAGCTAAGATTGCACATGTATTTGTTTTATGCCGAACTATTGGCAAGGTATATTAATGCTGTAATTTGCACAGATGCTATTTCAATCCTATGTAATTTTCAGGATTACCACTCAATAATACCAGTCAATAATACCAGTCAATACAGTAGCCTAAGTTTTAGGCCAACATTTGAGGCAATATCTGTTTATTTTGCTGTCACTATGTTGTGTTATTGATTGGGAGTTGTATGTTCCTGCGTGATGGTGGTGGCCTGTGAATGGATTTCATTGGATGATTGGTTCAGTGGGCGGGGTTTTTTTCTGCTGGTTTGTTGGCCTAAGTTAAAGGGACAGCTTCGGCGACCAAATGGTCGCCGTATCAAAGATTGTAGTAAAAAATTAACTACCATCGTTGGCCAATAGCGTGATCAGCTATGTTTTGCTTTGAACTTTTTATTAGACCTCAGTTTATTTTCGGCTCTTCTTATTATTGATATTTATTATTATCATTTATTAATTATTTTGAAGCCAGCACCAACAAAGACAGGCTTGAGTACTTGAAAAAATTGTTATTAATATTTGTATATTATTTAATACATTATTATTGTTATTTGCGGAATGAAGATAGATAATCTGATCAACAATAACTCCTGAGAAGAATAATTATGGTGAAATGAAAATAATAAGAACAATAATAAATAATATCATACAAATAATAATAATAGTATTATTTTTAAATCTGCAAACCTATCTTTGTTGGTGCTGGCTTCAAAATAATTAATAAATGATAATAATAAATATCAATAATAAGAAGAGCCGAAAATAAACTGAGGTCTAATAAAAAGTTCAAAGCAAAACATAGTGACAGCAAAATAAACAGATATTGCCTCAAATGTTGGCCTAAAACTTAGGCTATCAATACAGTTCCACAGTTCTCTCTACTGCTCAGTGGAAATAATTTGGTACTGCGTAGTCACTCTAACGCCGATCCCGATACACACCCTCCTTTTATATATTTTAAAAACGCTACCTGTAGACAAAAAGATGATTATGTAACCTTTTATGTAAATACTGGCTGCTGCTGCCTCCGATTAAGAATAGTTGGAGGAGCACAGCCAGAAATACCAAAGATTATAGATACACTACTCCCACACGTACTCTCTCTCTCATTGATTACAAGAAGATAGAAATAATTACTACACCAATAGAAGTCTTGTAGTAAACTATATTTCTATAACTTGCAACTGGCAGACACCTGCAGGTGGCCGGCCTACACCGAGTAGGGCCCTACAGTCAGGCAGCCGACCTGATCCAGCACCTAGCCTAGCAGGCACTCTAGCTATGCCGGCCTACACTACAGACCAGTAGTGCCTGACCGAACTAATGAACTGCAAACTGCCGGCTCAGTCAAACACTGAGGGAGGTGCAGGTTCATGCTACCTAGTGAATTGTTACACTGCTTCAAAATCTAGCCCAGTACTTCAAACCTACCATTATGTTCGAACAGTTGGTCTGTTGCATGGTAGTTTGGTTTGCTTGTAATAATAGATTTTCTATATTGTAAAAAAATGGATATTGCTAAATAGTCATTTGAATGGTCCCAGCAAACCGTATACAGCTCTTACAAAGTAATTCTCCTCAGAGAAACTATATTTGCTGAACACGATTCTTGTTTGAATCACAGATGTGACATCAGAACATAGGATTCGGACTCATTATTGTCAAGGGCAAATAACTCCTGTGAGAGCCCAGTATCTGCCACTCATGGATGCCACTAATATAGCCATAGATTCTTTAAATTTGAAAAACCTTGCAAGAGTTATTTGCCCTTGACACTAATGAGTGCGAATCCTAGGCTCTGATGTCACATACGCAATTCAAACGAAAGGAGTGTTCAACAAATATAGTTTCTCTGAGGAAAGTTACTTTGTAAGAGCTGCATACAGTCTGCTTGGACCATTCAAATGAACTTTTATCAGTAATACGGATGTGCCAAAGTCACATGTGCAATTTTTTATTATGTATGTAGTGAGGACTGCCTACAGCCTTTGATTATTTAGAAGGCAACTTTTGTATTACGATTTTTTTCACAAAAAGCTTTCGAGTTTTCCCCTTTTTTCTTTACGTTATTGGAAATCTAGTATTATATGTGAACAAATCTACAATGCTACAACTAACAACTGTCTTTGCAATAATGAAAATGGAGTTATATGAAAACAACTTGGTATGAACGCCTTGTATTTAACTGTTGAACCAAACAGTTTGCCAATCAATATTTCTGTTGACAAAATCTGAAAAATATTTCACAATGTGACTCACGTTACTGAAGCATCACTGCATCAGCACCAGTTGTTTGAATTGACCAATTGTGTCTACCCTGTTAAAGTGCTTTCACTCCAGTCAGTAGATCTGCCAGCAACCAAGGGCTTACTGGTCCTAGTAGAGATGGAATCCGCTACTGAATAACATTTTATACTAAACCAATCTTAAATAAGCAAGAATACATTAACTTGGAGGTCAAAATGTAATCACTGAAGAATGCGGAAATTTGCTATTAAAAGAGAAAACAGTGTTGTATTGATTTTTTTAAACATGTAAGATGTCTTGTGAAAAAAAATGCGTCCATTGTTTTTGTTAAACAACCAAAGCAATCTTGTACCGTTCTAGTTATATAATATTATTTAGAGTTTTAATGTAGTTTTCTGCAATAAACAAGGACACGGATGGGAGGGGAATTTGAAATAGGAGGTCAGAAAACAAAGAAACTAAAAGTTGAAAAAATGGAATACAAATAAATAGGCAAACAGACATGGCCGCAAAAAAGCAGAACTAATTCATGCTAAATGCATTTGCTTACAGGTGATGGCTACCAGTGATGGAGAAGATATATTGTGGTGGATTTTGGCAGCACACATACTTTGCACATATATATCTTAACCTAGAGGTGACTCTGACACTAGTATTTAGACATGCACCAAATAACAATCACTTAGAAGCAGACAAATTGCCTTACAAGCCCTGCAGATATGATACCGGCCCTGCAGACTCTATACCGGCCCTGCAGCTTTTCCTACCGGCCCTGCAGTGACCTTTACTGACCCGGGGGTGACCTCTACTGACCCTGCAGTGACATACTGGGTCGGCAACAAAATGACCGCCATAGCCAGAGTTCCAAAGACAATCTATATCGATGCCCGAGGACGAATCCAGGACCTAGCAACCTCTACTTTCCATCTACCTGGATTACAAGGCTAACTAGACTGAGAACTTAATCCTATAGCCTTGCTCATTGCCACTAGGCGCCTTACCCTTTTAATATTGTATGCTATTGTATGTATTATTAACTGATTGGCTGTATTACTTCCTGTTATGTATTATTGGTTGCACCAACATGATGCAATACGCTTCCTGTCACCAGCCTATAAAAGGCTGCTTTTGCCAGTATACTTTACCACTTATCTCTTACTGCTACTGCTGTGGACTTCTCAAGGCGATTGCTTCCCTAGAGCTTGGTATGTGGACAATAAATGTATTCTATTACATAAAACTATACCTAGTTTGTCTGAGCCGAGGGCTCACTAGTAGTGAAGTTTTTACCGACTTCTCCGTCGTACCCTGCAGATCTGACCGACCCTGCGTTACCTCTAGGAGAGAGGTGTTGCTTAGCTGTTTCACAAGCTGAGCGCTGTGAACGGCTGTTGTTAGTGGACGGTAGTAGGAGCCCTGCCAGCACGATCTACTACAATATTATGTAGCTATTGTCTACAAACATTCACACAAATGATAGATCCAAGAGAACTGCCATGTTATCATATATTCTGTCTATCCTGTTTACAAGCAGACTATACAAATGGTATACAGCGTCCTATTCATTTTATGACTATCGATTTTATATGCATTAAATATTTAATGACATACTGTAGGTTCAGGATTGGTTCTTTGTACAAAATTAACGATTCAAAATATCAAGGTTCGATTACTATTTACAAGGCTGGTTATTGATTACTTTATCAACTAGTTTTCTAGTTAGCAAACATGGGGCACTTATTCTTCTAGTCAAGTGACTCTGATTAGAATTGAAATCTATGATTAGATAGTTTGTACACCTCTGTGCGCACCTAGTTTGATTCAAGTTATCTTTGCTCTACAGCGTTTTCTGTGTGCAGGTGATGGCTGCCAGTAATGGAGAAAATATATCATGTAACTACTGTCTACAAACATTCACACAAATGATAGATCCAAGAGAACTACCTTGTTATCATATATTTTGTCTACCATGCTTACAAGCAGACTATACAAATGGTATACAGTGTCCTATCTGCAGGTAATGTATATTTTGTATTATTTATTTATAGCTAAGTACTAGCATATATTTGTATACTGTATCATATATATATCTTTTTCTATAGGAAACAGTATGATTCTATCGAGTTGGCAACTCTCAAGTCTTGTACCACTGATACAACAGAAGTTAATGTAGAATATATTTGCTTTGTGTGTGATGAACCCTCAGCTGGATATTGTATTGACTGTGGACACCACAAATGTCAGCCTCATATCAAGGTGTGAACTGTTGACTTACGCATTATGCGTCTGTGAATTTTATGAAAGCTTTTGGGAAGTTGAAATCTTTTGTAAGAACATTCTTAAATTCACAAATAACCAAAATGTTCTACTTTGATGCAGCTACAATATATATTAATATCAGGACATGCAGCAAGAATACTTTGAATTTGGCTTCGTTGATAATCAAATTGTTAGCACACAGTCTTCTGGAAATATGGGTCACTGGTTGGTGTATCTAGCTTGGCTTAGTTGGTATAGACCAAGTCCACTCTTCTCATTTGCCCGACAATTATCAAGTTTTCAATTTTTACCAAACTTGCTGCTACCCAAATCAGCTACTGTTGTGGTACATCGCTGGAAATATGTGATTTCTTGTACACTGGGCTGTCAAGATTGATTTGAGCTGTTATTGTAGCTGATACCTTCAGGCATACACACATTGTGGGTCCGCTAGTTGGCCATATGTAGGGATGACTACTACTATAGAGTTTTATACGAAACTCCCACGGAACTCTAGGGATGTCAATTTAGTTTTACTACTGTAGCAAGATGAATTACGTAATAGTTTAAATTCACTGCTCTTTATTGTATAGTGGTTGGTTGTACATATACCGTAGACCGTGAATCTATAACGGGTATGTAAAACAGGTTCAAAAGACAATTTCTAATACTAACATATATATAACATGTTGACTAAAATATATAATATGTTGAATAACCTTATGCTATTTATATATCATCTTGGTAATCAACATGCGGCTATCAATACGCTAGATAGCGTCCTGACTGCTAGTAAATTCAGTAACTATTGAAATTGTGGCACAAAATACAAACATCTGATATAACTAATGGGTGAATTAAAGCTGTCATTGGTCACCACGGCCAAGTTAGCGGGTCACGCCAGCGCAGCAAGCAGACGGTCAAACAAAGTTTACCTGGATGTGGAGGTGAAACTGAGCCCAATGTCGCCAATCACAGGAATGGCCAGTTTTTATGGTTTTGTAAACTATTTTATTACAGTTACAGCAACTCAACACTTTTTTTCTGTACTCGTTTCTCCTGTCCCTTGTGTTAAAATGAAACAAACCAACCAACAAACTGTTTGTCAATGGATAAATATAACTTTCCTCCCATTCATCTTCAGGCTGAATTTCAGAAAAATTTATTCATTTTCACTTTATTTTGCCTCAATTTTATTCAGCAAAACTGCTAGCAATTCAGATTTAATTTATATTGCTGATGAACACACTAACAATGCAAGTATACACAAATTCGACAGCAACCTTTTGGTTCATAGTTTCAACGTACCAAAATCGTAATCTTTTGATAATTTTAAACTTGAAAACAATTCTTTCGACTAAAAACTGTGTTTTTGTCATTTATTAGCCATACAGAATTATCACATTGGCATTTATTAGCCATACAGAATTATCATATGGGCATCGTTGAGGTTGGTATAAAAAATTTGCCATTTATAAAAAACGTTCTGCGGTAGAAAAGACTCCTCAGAATGTAAAACTAGTTGCATTCCTGGTTTTAGCTAACTTTTCCATTACAGAAACATGTGGAGACAAAACATGAAACAATAGACATCAATACATTCTCTATCAGCCCATCAATATATCTAAAAGTCTATTGTAAAGAGCACAACAAAGAGATATGTATGGTCTGCAGTGGATGTCTTATGCTTGCCTGTATCAGCTGTGATACCTGCCCGATGGACAGTGGCCGAACGTGTGTTGACAATTACTATTTTGCTAAATTAATAGGTAAGTTTGCATTTGCAAAAATCAGTCTGCTCATTCTTTTCGATTAACAGCTATTCATGTTTTGACAATATTGGAAATTTTCTGCCAATCTCCCTCTAACCAAACTCTCATGTTAAATTTTTCTAAAGCTACGTTCACGCTATACGATTCTCGGGAATGCGATTATCGGGAGGAATCGGGAGTTGCTCTCCCAATTATTTACAAGAGTTTACAATTGCGATTTTTTGTGCCCGATTTTGTATGGCCTTGACAGTTGTCAAGACACCGCATTTTATTGATAATTACAGAACATCAAATTATTAGTAGTAAAAATAATAATATAATATAGCTTATATTTCCAGGGATTTCAATAAATTGTACCATTTCTTCACTCATCAATAGTAAGACATAAATTACGAAAAATAATAAATAATTGTAAGTATATTTAATTATAATAATAAATAAATGATACCAACTTTTTTCAATGCAATTATTTATTATAATCACGGGGCTGGTAGTTGTTTCGATTATATTGATAATAATTAGTATACCCAAATTAATATTTGACATGTAAAAAACGCTTGCAATTGATCAGTGAAATGTTAAACAATTGGTTAAATAATAATTATCAAGCAGCAAAAAGTTTGTCAAAAAGTGTTAAATTGAAAAGCTGTGATGTGGATGCTGATTGGCTAATAAGGCCGATAATCGTTCAGAGCTCCATCACTGCTCGTTGGAAAAAGTCTGCCACCGATTGTGAAATCGTTAAGATTGCACTGTTCACACTTGCGAGCCGATTTTAGGCTCCGCCCACTCGTATGAGAATTGCATAGTGTAAACGTAGCTTAAAAAATTGATAAGTTTGTGCTTAGATTGCTAATGAAGCTTTGCCTATGAAAATTTTTATTTAGCTGCGGAAAAAGATGAACTTGATTTTCCTCTTCGCCATGTTATGATGTCACTGGCGAGCATGCAGAGACTGATGGAGAAAGATTTTAATGGAAAGTTGAAGATGTCAGCTGACAAAGTAACCGAGATCTGTAAACTGGGGAAGGAAGTTTGGTTGAAGCTTGATAGTGAAGGTTTGTGGTATACCATATAACTGGTGTCAATTATATTCCAGGTTTTCCATAGCGAATGTAACACGCCAATTCTATGGTGGGCGATAGAATATCGACATAACAGTTTATCATACAAAAGAAAAAATATTGCATTTGTTAGTATTTATCAAATTGATTGCAACCATTTCCTCTTACTGTCCCTCTCCATTCACTTGCTAAGAAGATCAACGCATGTTTCAATAATTTTACCTACATCTGTGAGTTCAAACGGGTTGTGTGTTTGTTTCATCACAAAAAACAATTTGGAAAGCAAACAGAAGACAAAAAGAAAGAGACGCCTTTAAACGAAGAAAACAAAGCAAAGCTTGATGATGAGACCCACGTGCTCAGTGGCAGTACAGCTAGACGAGGTGCTGGGACTAAATAGTCAATTTACTGTTGTTGCATCCCAACCATAAAGCCTTAGCAGATGTTCCTTGTCATCATCTTAATTCGTTTTTCAAGTTTGAAGTTTTACGCTAATGCAAAGGTAAATAGTTCCAATACGATGAATGTAGATAGGCAGTTTTTCTATGACCCGCAGCGAAGCTTCATTTGGGCAGAGGTGAATTTATTGATGAAGATCTTATTTGATATTTGGTGATCTTTCGTTCTGATTTATAAAATTCGTTATGAGCCATTAGCAAAATTTTGTATCTGTACGGTTTGTCTATTGGTAGCACTTGCAATTGAGCAAACAAATGTAGAGATAGGGCCAGAGGTGCTTTTTAAATCATAGTTCCCAGGAGTCTGTTTTGGGCAAATAATACTTTATTAATGTGACACACTGGAGCAGCATTGCCCCAGGCTTCTAGGCAAAAACTGATTTTTGTAGAAACAAATGAATTATAGATGAGTTTTAGAGAAAATCTTGGTGGGAATTTTGTGCATTTATTAAACAATGTTGAGGAAAGGCTAGTTTGTTTGTTTACATGGTTAGTTTGAGTTTTCCATGTCAAACTCCTATCTAGGTGAATACCCAAAAGTTTAATTGAATCAACTCCAATAACTTCTTCTCCAAAGAAGCATATAGGTTTTTCATGCTGAAAGTTCTGCCAGTTCTTCATTATAATAAAATGGTTTTTACCATATTTACTGTTAGCTTGTTGTGCTTGCACTAAGTTTGTATCATCGACATACAAAATTGGGTCCATTTTTCTTTAGTGGTGAAGGCTAGGCCATTTATATAGATTAAAAAAAATGTCGGCCCAAAAATGGACCTTGGGGGTAAACCACATGTAATATAGGAGCGATCTGAAAAGCTATTTTCAATAATGACAGCTTGTTTTTGACCATTTAGCTAATTTGCGATTCAAGTTTTAGATTCTTCTGTAAATCTCATTTGATGAAGCTTAGTCAAAAGTATGTCGTGATTGATGATAACAAAAGTCTTATCGAATCAGGGAAAATTCCTAAGATAGTTTTTCGTTCATCCATGACACTTAAAACTTTGTTAGTTAAACTAGATAATGCCTGACTGGTATTATGAAACCCATACTGCTTTGGTGTTAAAATTGAAATCCTCTCTAAGTAATTTTGTGGTTGTAAATTTACTTACAACCCTTTCAAATATCTTACTAAACATTGCCAATATTGAAATAGGCCTGTAATTTGACATATGTGTATTTGTTTTCTATAACTTGACATTCTGTGTTAGCGGGTAGTTACATCTTTTATTTTCACCAAAGACTGCACAAAATATGATTAAAAAATCATCTGTGTTTTTTCCTGACCACAATTGGCCGATTCAAAGGGTTGCTGCTAGTACATTCATTTCAACCTATTATTGTTAGATACAAGCAATAAAGAACGTCAAACTAAACTGACCAATGAGGTAGAAGTATTTGTGTGCACTCTAATGTCCATCAAAGATGAGCTGGAGGTCAAACAAAGGTCAATACGTCAGCTACAAAGAGAATGTCACTTAACAGAGGTGATTAGACAGAAAGACCAGAAGATACGAGAGTTAGATGAAGTGTGTCAGGAAGCTTCTAGAGTGATCCGTAGCAGACGGGATGGTACAGATGAACTTGAGAAATGCTTCAACCAGATCACCATTGCTCCAGCTCCTGCTAAGTCATCTCCTCCTGTTCTGCAGCAGCAGAGAATGCCGACTGTTTTGTCAGATACTGACCGCACTCTCCAAAGACACGCAGGTTAGTTAGTAGAGGCAATGACTGCTCTGTCACCTTGCATAGTTGCTGATTTAGCCTCAAACTGAGCTAGTTGAAAAAATCATACAGCTTGCACATGTGTGGCTATTGCTCTAGTGGTGTTTGGTATTGTTATTATTTTGTCAAGGTTAGCCTTTGCCTAGTCTAAATACGTTTTTTCCAGCAGTTTAACCAGATTGTTAGGTGTGGTATCTGCTCGTCTCAGATTTAGTCACGCGTTTGTCAGAGGTTTAAAGTTGCAGTGTCACAGCTGTTCCACTTTTAGCAATATTCTGTTTTCTTGCACATGTTACAATGACACCTGTAATTCTGTAACTAGTAAAACCGAATTTTTTATAGTTTTTTTCTTCAAAAGTTTTTACATTTATCTTCAAAGCCAACTCTGTAGCTGCATTACCATTAGTCCACAACAACTCTCTCCTTTTCACTCACATTTCTACCACTCTCCATATTTTCTTTTTCCCTCATCTCTTCTACTTCCTTTTAACATCAACAGTATCCTATCCAATTTCTGGTGTAACATTTTTATTCATGATTATTGCTCACCTATCCGCGCTTTATAAGTGAGTACCGTAGTGGATTTTGGTCTCATTGGCTACAAAATACCACTAATCTCAAGCATTACACCTTTCCCAAATGGGACACTGACAGTATTGTCAGTGGCAACGTAGTCAATTGACTGCCAGATCTGTTGGCATGCAGGAGCCCACTGCTCAGACAAACTACACAAAATGCTAGCTTGATGTCATATATTTGCATAATACCGAGTTCTAGAGAGGCAACGCCTAGAGTGAATGAATGCATGGGTATGGTAGCATCTGGCCTGCATATCGGCTGAATGACAGAAAGTAATTTACATATTTCGTACAACTGTCCAAATAAAAATGCACAGGAAGTTAATAAGCCAATACAAATACGTATTGAACTAGATAGCCAATGGCGATACTATTAGGGATCAAATAGCCCAGTAGCGAAGAGGCGGAGTCCTGATTCTATTGGCCTGCTCCTGGTTGCCCTGAGGCTACACCCAGCCTTGGGTTGATGGTATCATCCTCTTACAGAAGGGTACTTTCAGCATATGGGGTGGTAAGTATTGTTAGGCTATTTTCTGGCTCCTCACCTGAGGTGGCCATATTGTGCCGGCCCGGTAGGGTGTCTACCAGCACAGCAAGTGTCATCATTGACTCTGAAGTGGTCACTGCCCACCCTGTTGGCTTCATACTGGCCCTAGACTACCCTTTAGTGCTGGGGTAGCATATCAGTCCCTCTTGTGCGAATGTCTTTGGTGCCTCTAAGTAACAAAATGTACTACAGTACTAATACAAATACTAATGCAATACTAATCTTCACTCAAACAAGCTTTGGTTACAGTTGCTTTTAATAAACTGCTATTATGGCCAGAAGTGATAGCGCTTTGATGGAAAAATAACATCTTAGATCTGATCTTTGAAAGCGAACAAAATTGTGATGTTATATTTGAGTCTATCAATTCCACAACAATGTTCAATTCTCGAGCCCATTGTAATAACCAACAGAAAAGTCGACAGTTTCAACTCTTATTCATACATATATAAATGAATAAATATATTTATTTACACCAGCTACCAAATATTTAATCCACCAATTATTGAAGCTCAAGTAGTTCAAAGTTGAAATCTGCTGGGCTTACAACTTTTTTCCTACCTTTGCTATTTTTAAGGGGTTACACTTCTCAATATAAAAAATGAATTCAAGTTTGACCTTTTCTTTTCTTTGTGTTTGAAATTAGAGACACAGTGATAAACTGTGCTAACAGTTCGTAGTCGTGTTTGTTTTATTGTAGATCAACTTCCATACTCTTACCGATCCTTGCGATTTTTATCCGAGCATGAAACTACCAGTCGTTGTTTCTCTGTGAAGTACAAAATGGATGGAGGTTTGGTAGTTGCCTGCAACAACAGAATATTTCTCTATGATGATGACATGGATCGGAGTGACACAAGTCTGAAAGCTAGACATCCCGCTGGAATGGAAGAACATTCAAGCGGCGAAATTTATTATATTGATGATGGACGGAGAGAGGTACGTCGGTGGACACAACCTTTTGAAGACTTGGATTCTGAGAGAGTATTTTCCTTCGAGCGTTTAAGTGATAATTCCTATAACAACCTGGCCGTGTCCCAATACTACATTGCTGTCACTGAAGATGATGCAGTACGTGAATATAACCATAAAACTGGTTTTTCGAGGTCATATGAACTCGATTCTGAGCCTGATCACATCTGCTACTCTCGTGATGGAAACCTTCTAATTACCACAACTGACGATACACTGGCTAAATATGATTTATCCTCAACTATTGCCGATTTACTGTGGGATGTGGAAGGACTGGCTGCTCCAGCAGGACTTTGTGAAGACGAGAGAGGGATGATATTTGTTGGCAGTTGTGACAAAAAAGTAATCTACGTTATCTCTCCAGCAGGTATGTCTTGTGTTACCTGCATTTTAGTCAAGTTTTTCTGACTATGCCCACAAAGATTCAATGATCACTATAGTTGAAAAACCCGGCCATTTGTTTTGTTCAATTCGTAGTACCAGAAGAGAGAACTTTATGTCGGCCCTATTAGGCGTGTTCGGTGTCTCAACGCGTTGGTTTGGGAAAGTTTGATCAACGCGTTTATCCCTCGAACAATAACTTTGTAGAGTACGCGAGTGCGTACAATTTTCAAAATTTTGCAAGAGTTGTCCTCTTTTTTTGTGTCTTCAGTGATAAATATAGCCCCGAAATCATAAGTTTGTTAGCCTAAATTCTTGGGTTTAAAAGTAGCTGTTCATTGCGAGATTTTTGTTGTCCTAACAACAACTGCATCATCTGCTATTTATACAAAGTGTGATTAAAACTCAGCAAGCCACCAAATACAAATTGTATTGTTATTGATGGTGATAAGAATAATAATGACAATGATGAATAACAATGACAGCAACAAGCAAAACATGAATTATTAATTAATAATAATTAATAATGGTGTGCTGATTATTCACTGTTATAAAATAATATATTTTTTTATCAGATAAAGATAATAAAAAATGGAATGAATGAAAGTTATAATATTATTATTTTTATTGGCAATAGTGATAGAATTAATAATAATGACAGTACTAAAAATAATAATTTATCACATTAATCATAATGATAAGTAATAATACATCAATCAAAAACAATAGCACGTTGTTGTTATAATGCCGCAAAAGGGTACAGTGCCGTAATTAGTGAGAAGACGACTCCTTTAGAAAACCAACGCGTTGACTTTTATATGTGTTCGCTGGCCAACGTGCACTGTAAACCCGTTGACAAACGCAAAATTTAGCGTTGATGCACGTTGAAAAAAACTTGCTACAAAGGGGCTGATAATCCCTCGACAAAAAACTGCCGTTGAGGATTAAATGTAAACGTTGAGCACACCGAACACGCCTATTGTCTGACAAGAGGGCCGAGATAAATAAGTATATAAGTTTTTAGAAAGCCTGATGCAACAAGACAAAATAGCTTCTTTGTTATAATACGATGCATGCCCGTTATTTCAAGATACATCGTAGAGGGCTTCTGTAGAATTGGTTGTCTCCCCCTTACTCCCTCTGCTGTAAAGGTTCGTCCCACTGTTCACTTTTACTCCTATCATATATTTGTAAATTGCTATAATCCGCTACACTTGTACCATCTGGCTTGACAGGTCTGACATTTACTTCTTGGTAACTCCCCAAACTCTTCTGCTGCTGCAAAAGGCTCTAAGAGTCTTGTGGTAGATTTTGGTGAACATTCATAGTAAACTGGGAGTTTGCTACACCATATCCCACTCAATGCGCTAGCATTCCGCCTACAGCCATCAGTAAGATGCTGTGCCAGTGGCAAAGCCATACTGTGCCGGTAGCACAGTGTGCAGTGTGCAGGGCCAATAGTGACCCCTGCAGGGCTGGTAGTGACTTCTGCAGGGCCGGTATGGTGACTCAGGGCCAAAGATGGCTGCAATAGTAAAGGGCTTCCGGAACCAGCTAAGATCTTACACTAAGCCAGGAACAGAAGCTACCCATGCTAACATCCTCAGTAACCAGGACCATAAGCTATCCAGAGCCTGGGACCCTGTAGGGCATTCTTATTGGACAATGGGAGACAGGACTCTGCCCCTAACCACTTGGCACCTATTCTATTTAATCCATATTTATCGGATGATTGGTTAACTATTTATATGTGCACTTGTATTGGTTCAATCACTTCCTGTGCTCTTATGTGCTCTTACTGTTACACAAATTATGCTAAGTACTTTTTGTGAGTTCTCCTATAAAAGGAGAGACTTTTGCCACAATCATTGCATTCATTCTCATTTCTTGCCACAAATACCCTAGAGGATTAATACCCTTTAGGACTTAGTCTTGTGAGAATACAACCATTATTCAAACATCACTCTGTGTTGTTTGTGTGAGCCATGGGCTCTAGCCATACCGGGTAATTCGATTGCCTGATTGCACAGTTGTCACTGTCGAGCAGTACAGTGTACCCTCTGGAGAGAGGTACAATACTTGAGTTTAGTGGATGTCCGTGGAACCAGACTGGAATCCATTACAGTCTTACGCATATCGCTGTGTTTCATTTAAATGTTATTTATTCTCTCTAATATGATAAAACGATCCGCAGCCTGTTTTTGCTGAACAATATGCAATTAAAATAATCGTGTCTGCAATAAACTTGATCAATAAATAGTCTTTTTGTTTAAAACTGGAGAATCAACAAAGAGTAGCTCATTTAATAGAAAAATAATTAACAAGTTTTTAGGTCACAAAGAAACCCAAATAGTAAAGAAATTATAATAAATCAGCCCATTTTGTTCATTTTGACCAACCAGTTTTATATCCTCAGAAACTTGATGTATGATAGTAACATGATGAGTTGCGACACAAGAAATAGTTATTTCACTAACTATATTTGCTTATGACAATGTCATTTTTATTTTTTCTTCAATTAATGTGTTTGTTGGATGTATTTTTTTATCATTTTGTTCGGTAATCTACAAGAATTTATTAAATTAAAATGATGTTTAAAACCAAATTTTTGTTCCATATGTTCCATATTAATTTATGAGCAGCTATTATTTCATGTAATTTGTTCTACAAACATGCAACGAATACTCTTAAAGACTAGGTAATTGTAAAAATGCAATGCAGAGCTGAACAATTTGGGCTGACTGGTTCTTTGAGGAGTAATCACGATAAGTCTATCAGGACATCAACATAATATTGTAATAGATTTGCATAGGTCAGCCACTAGTAGTAGTACAATGAAAGGCATGTTGATTGCGCAGAGCATATTCTGCTGGCAGGGTGTCAGCTGGCTAGTAGCAAAGTACTTGTGTACTTACTTACTAGCACTATGGTTGCATGGCAAATTGGGCTTGCTAACAAGGTGTGCTTAGCCTGTTAAAGAAGAAGAGACTTCCCTATTGTAGATAATCCAGCCATACTTAGCCGGCCAATAGGAGAATATAACTGACAAGCTAGTGTACTCACGTTATATGGACAATACTTTCTTTCTTTGTGATT
The DNA here is from genome assembly GCA_945261195.1 of Cryptosula pallasiana. Taxonomy (NCBI): domain Eukaryota; kingdom Metazoa; phylum Bryozoa; class Gymnolaemata; order Cheilostomatida; family Cryptosulidae; genus Cryptosula; species Cryptosula pallasiana. The sequence continues at coordinate 30,760,564 of OX183130.1, forward strand.
GATGTGCCAGCTTATTCGTAATCAGTGACTGTATGTATCAGATTTCAACCTACTTATTACCATATTGTATTCTATAAATACAGCCACTTATTGTATGTTTGGGCAGAGCTGTTTAGGCGCTTGTATGAAGCAGTTGACTGATATGTTAAGTTTTGTACATTGTATCTACACTGTGAACCCTAAAGTATACAGGGAAATGTACTGGTTGTGATATTGTGAGAGATTTGCACAGTACAGTCAACCCCCCAACCCCCCCTCCCCAAGACCCCCCTCCACCTCTTGCCCTGTCAACAGCCAAGCTAGAGACAACCCTTGAGCCTTTCCCCCTCCGCATCTGTACAAATTCCCCCGTAAAATGGATACCGAGGATCCGGCCCTGTATAGACCCTGTATAGACACTATGTAACATATATAACCTACCCCGGGTCAGCTACTCCGGGCCAGTATCCACAGAGGTTGGTATAGTTAGCCGGGGGCCTACGGGACTGGATGCCCACCCCAGAAAGTGAATGGGCGGAGTACTGTAGCAGAGAAGACAGACTAAAGAGAGAGATGCTCTAATAAGGACTGGAAAAGTTTCAGCCAAAGAAAGAGCGGGAAAAGTGGCCAGCATACTTTGCCATGTGCTCGCTGTTGTGATTGGATTGCCTCGTTTACCAAATTTATATTACCTGTTTTGATTGATGTATTATTCTTATTGCATTATGTGATTGGTTCACCCTAATAAGGGGATGAACTTTCCTCTTATTCTCCTATAAAAGGAGCTTTTTCTGTGCATTGAGAGCAGAAGTCTTGAGAATCTTGTGAAGTATTTTACCTTGTATCGCTAATTAGATTGGATTAAATAAAGTATTATTCATAGAAACTCTGTTATTTTGTGTCTGGGTCGAGGACCCGTGAGGTTGGCAACGTCAATTTGGAGTGGACTCCGAATTAGTGAGGAAGTTTCGGAGTGATACCGTTGTGTCGTAGTAGAAAGCTCAAAACTACTACAATATTATAATTAATCTTATTGGTCTGACATGCTGCCATTATGATAAATACTGACGGGATTCGGCTTGGATTTTAGTTCTAACACTGTGGGACAGTGTTACAGTAAACAGCAGTGAGCATCCTACTGTCAGCGCAATCCCTCTAGTGGTGTTGGCAAAGGTCAGAGTGCAAACCCCTTACAATACGTTACAATCCCATTTCAACTCAAATATTATGCACCTACAATGACTATTTAACTTTTTCAGACTTTGAAAGATTATCTTGAAGATTAATATAATTCCCAATTTGATTTTGAGGTGCTTCCATGTCAAGGCAAGTGAAAATGGATCTGTGTGCCAACCAATTGGGGGGGGGGGGGGGGGGGGGGAGGTGATCGATGAAAACAGGAACAGTCCATGTGTATAAAGTAGGCAACTCTACTAGTTTTCATCCATTTGGTTATTGTGGAGCCGTTTGGCTCAACTAAGCTCTAAAGAGAGATAACTCTAGGAACAGCAACGGCGTAAGGGAAAAATCAAAATGGATAGCGCATAAAGAATGGAAATGTTTACCTAGTATAAGATAATTCCACATTCAAGTGCTCCAAAAACACATTTTCTGTTCCACAAATAATTTAGCAGATGTAGGAGCATGTTAGAAAGGGGGGGGGGGGGGGTTTGGTCAGAGGAGCGGGTGATATTGGGGGAATAGGGGCCAGGTTTGAAGACTGAGGTCGAGGAAGCATACAGAAGTACTATATGTTATGATAACCTAATCAGTTGCATGTAACCTTTATTACAAAGTTTGTCTAGAAATTTGATTAGGCTCGATGATTTTTAGTGGCGTTACTAACTGGTTACTAAACCATACAACAATGGATCTTGTCTACAAATCTATATTGGAGAACAGCTTATGTTTTGGTCTATAAAACAGGGGATTTTCCTGCTCCTGTTGTTTGGGTTCTTTTGGAAAGAATTTTTCTTGGCTTTTCATTGCCGCTAAATATTTTTTATGTATTTTAAGCTATAAAACATTATCACCATTTACAGTTTTCTTTACATGATTTTGTATTTTGAAGGGAAACTAGTGAGCAGATTATCACACAGAGAGTTACCAACCACCCCTGGAGATATGAGTATTAGAGGAAATACTCTTGCTATTGCCTGTAATTATGATGATTGCTTCAAGTTATTTACCTTCTCTTGATCAATTTAACTGTTGATTTGAGGTGCTTCATTTTCCAATGCTTACCTTGAAACAGTAACTGCCATAACAAAATTTTCTCTTCTAATTCACTTCTCAAACAATATGAAACCCTACTAATTGATTCTTTTTGTCACAAAAATTTCTATATGGAGATTAGATTTATATCTACGTATCCATGTTATTGCTATAATGCATAATTATTTAATTAAGTTGTTTACAATTTTTCTAATTATTAACTTTTCCGATCAAATTTAAACAGCTGCATGAGGCTTCAGATAATTTACTGGGATTAACTAAAGTAGTAAATTTTTGCATCCATTTTGTATTTGCAATGACTTATTCTCATTCTTTCTGTTCTTCTGTTCCAGTCAAAATAAATATAGAGTGGTTCTCATGTTGTACACCTGCTTTTTTTTATTCAAAAACACACTGTTGCACAGTTGCTGATTTTTGAGTAATATTTTATTAATTTTTAAAGATCATTCCGAGCAAAAACATTTCATATCATGGGTAGGTAGTTAATACATATAACGCCTCATAATCACATTGTACATTTGCGTAAGCAGTTGGAGATGGACGTACATTTATTTAGTCTTCTAAAAGTTGTGTATTTGTAGCTTACCATAACATTGTTTTTTTGTAAAACCACTACTATAAGTAAAGGCGAACAAAATAAAACAAAGATGTATATTTAATACAAAAGTCATAAGCAGTGGGCAGTCACAATGTAGTTGCTGATGTTATCTAATATATAAATGTAAGTCGGTTTTTGCGATGTTAGCTTAAAACTCCGGCACTACTAAATCAATGTTAATAAGAAATACATATTCAGAGTCGTCATTACATTCTCTAGGTTATAACACTCTTGAATTTTTATTTTGCTAGAGGATCGCAAGTAGTAATATATGAGCAGATCTCCCTACCAAGTGTTTTTTTGTGGATTAGATCTTGGGGGGTTATGCAATGAGTTACGACGTTGGATGGATTCGCCGAGTTTATATTGTTTTTCATTTGAGAGGCATTTGAGTGGCATTTAAGTGGCATTTGAGTTTTGATTATTTTTTACTTAATTTGAACTTATATGGCATATAGATTTTGAATGTATGGCATTCAAGTTTTGATAATTTTTTTACATAACTCGAACTCATATGATATTTTGAGAGAGAGGAGAGAAGAACGAGGAGATATAACTACATTGAATCAATATATGATTATATACATTTATTACATAATAAGTAGGAAAATATCCTTGTATAATATAGCTAGAGTTAGTAAATACTAAGTAATACAAAGCACTACAGCTTGTAATGACAATCAATGCATAGTCTTTTTCTTTACAATGACGTCATTGATGTACTGATGTTATATCTTAGGAAGGAAGACTTCTGTTCTATGTACTTTTGATTCCATAATGAACTAAAATAAAAAGTTATGTATTAGTATAGGATGATTAAACAAAAATGTAAAATAATTACATGAATTTGAATTATAGTTCTTTTTACATTGGTTAGTTAACATTATATAGTAAAGGGAAGTAACTCACCAAGTTATATTATTCAGTTTGTTTTTTCTTGAGCATAATTTTCATCAAGTGTTTTTGATTCTCTCTCTTCTATCTAAAGCAAAACAAAAAATACTTGCTTTATAAATAAATTTTATCTAATTGGAAGTATTACTTATATCAGTTAGTTTACATTAAATAAAAAAAAACACTCACTGGATTGTATTGTCTGACTTGCTCTTCTTGAGTATAGTTTTCACCAGGGGGTGTTGGTCCTCTCAAAGACGTAGAAGATGTGTTTCCCGCTCCCATTGAAAGCACTAAGACCTTGTTCTCAACAACCTCATCTGTAGTAAAGTACTTCATCTGGTTGGAATCATCAAGTTTGTTGGATAGGTTTTGAGCCGTTTCTATCGCTTGTAATGCTGTGAATGTGATTATATCATGTCGATGATAACCAAATCTACTAACTTCACGATTTCTTACAAGTATGACTCCTGTTCCAATTCGTTTGACGTCGCTAGCATGTTTTTCAGGTATATATAGAACTCCCATCATCAAACCATCGTATTGCAAATATCTGTAGGTTACCAGTAGCACATCCATCACCACTTCTCCATTAGGTAATGTTAACTGAGTTGATATTTGAGATTCAAAACTGATTACACTTCCAACAGCAAATTGAGAGAGTGTTGCGATACGAACCATACTGATCAACTGACTAGGTGTTTTTTTTTATTAATCTACTTAGCTGTTTAGCTTCCTCAAGGGAAATATTGGATGGGAAGTTGATAGGGTGAAAGATTGGATGCTTGTCTGAATCGAATCCCATAAAAACCACCAGTTTTGGAACATCTGGTTGTGTTGGAGCTAATTTGTTGTAATCCTCATTTCTCACCATAGACCTCACTTGTCGTCTGTTGCCAAATGTTTCGACATTGTAGCGGATAATGCATAAGTTTTTATATACATCCTCAGCTGGTCTTTCGATGGAGATTATCTCGAGAAGCGATGGTGTTTGATTTAAGTGAAGTGGTTGAGACCTTCCAATCATTACTCTTTCATTGCTATCGCAAGAATTGAGCAAACAAGCAGCATTTTTTGACAAGCAGGAAAGATGAGAAAGAGATGATGCTTTCAAAGTCCAAGCATAGTCAATCGTTTTATTTCTATCCGAATCCCATGGCTTTGGTCGAACTGTTTTCAGTTTCCTTCTTATTATATGTGAATCAGGAAGGATATTTTCTTTATCATCAGAGTATGGTTCGAATGTTGAGAGAAATGAGGTATTACGATCTTCATTCATATTCAGAGTGCTCAGTGAGAAGTTGAACTGAAAAGAGAGTAAAAAATATGTAACAGATGGTTGGAATTTGAAAAATATTTGAAAAGAATAAACTAACTAGATATTTATAAAATAAACACATAATCAAAACCTAAATAATTTTTCTGATGCATTATGGTGAAACTATTTGATCTTTTATTAATAAGAACAAAATATTAAAACATAAAATTAACTTTCTGAAGTATTATAGCAAATCTGGTTGAACTTTTCTATCAATATATGTTAAAGAATTATTTAGTGATTCTCACCTTATTGACTGAAAGTCTTTCTATAGTTTCAAGTAAATGTAGTAGTTGGTGTGTAGATGTTGCTTCTTTGCTAGCTATTGTAGAACTGGATGCTTTCTGTGTGAAAACACTGGTTCTTAAATAGCTAAAGCTGCACTGATTAACCCTATGAAAACCATCTCGTGAAACCTTCTTTATAATATATCTATGATTCAGCAGTTTTTCACACGATATTCCCGCGAAAGCATTGGATTTTATTCGCGTGAAAATTATTTTTTTACTCCCGCGAAAGCAACGGTTTTTATCCCTATGGAAATAATTGTTTTATTCCCGCGAAAGCATTGGTTTCTATCCGCGTGAAAATAAAATTTTCATTCCCGCGAAAGCAACGGTTTCTATTCGCGTGAAAATAAACTATTTATTCCCGCGAAAACATTGGTTTTTATTCGCGTGAAAATAAATTATTTATTCCCGCGAAAGCATTGGTTTGTATTCGCGGGAAAATAAAATTTCCATTTCCGCGAAAACAACGGTTTCCATTCGCGTGAAAACCAATTATTTATTCCCGCGAAAACATTGGTTTTTATTCGCGTGAAAATAAATTATTTATCCCCGCGAAAGCAACGGTTTTCATTCGCGTGAAAATAAATTATTTATTCCCGCGAAAACATTGGTTTGTATTCGCGTGAAAATAAAATTTTTATTCCCGCGAAAGCAACGGTTTCCATTCGCGTGAAAATAAATTATTTATTCCCGCGAAAACATTGGTTGTTATTCGCGTGAAAATAAATTATTTATTCCCGCGAAAGCATTGGTTTGTATTCGCGGGAAAAAATGCTGATTCATAGGGTTTAATCAGTGCAACTTTACCTATTTAAGAGCCACTGTTTTCACACAGAAAACATCCAGTTCTACAACGTCTAGCGGAGAAGCAACATCTACTAAACCTTCTATTGCAACGCGGAGAAGCAACATCTACTAATCCTTCCATTGCAACTACTAGGACCTCACCCTCTTCATAAAGGTAAGAGTAAAAATATTTATTTTCTGTTAGCTAACACAACTAGCTGAAGGTTTATGGTCTTTATGATCTTTAAAATTAATTACAAAAAATTAAACAAAATATTTGTTTTTTTTCAGAATGAATATTCAAGACCTTTTCCTATCTTTGATATGCCAGAAAGTCAATTGGTGGTTGATGAACCGGAATCCCAACAAGATTTTGCTTCATTCACATATCTGCTACTAGGAGAGCAACCAGCATCGAGGTAAGAAGTGCTAAAATAATTATTTGCCTGTAGTTAATTAAATCATCTAGTTCTTTGGAACTAGTTTTTTATTATTATTTTATTATTTAGATCACTACAACCACTAGGAGGACTCTAAGTAGAGTTAAGGTAAAAAGGCTCTAATTATTTATTTTTACAATGAATAATAACTGTTTTATGCTGATAATGAAGTAAAATAATACAATATTGAACGTTTTAATCATTTTTTAGTTGTAAAGTTCAAAATCGACCTGTAGTTCAAGGTATCATTTAATATGCTAACCTATTAATTCTCTCCGACATACGGCAATTCTGTCAATCAATGTCAAAAAACTGCGATCTTGAGCGGAAACAGGATAGGTTCCATGAGCATAAAATTATCTAGGAGAGATACTTCTATGGTCAAGAGAACGACTCCATATCGTAATAGGAGGATAACTCCATAGTGCAACTAGTTGAGTTCTTCAACTAGTGTTAAATAATTATTTTAATCACTTACCTTAATACAGAAAGTCTCCTAGTAGTTGTAGTAGATGTTGATCCTTCAGTCACTGTTGTTGAAGTGGATGCTTTCTGTGTAAAAGCGATGCTTCTTATATAGCTAGGTTGTACTAGGTTGTACTAGGTACCGATTGACACGAGCTGATTCCAATGAAAAGCCTTTATAATATATAAGGTCTTTCCGCGGAAAACTCACGCGAAAACTAAAAAAAAAACATTCTTCGCGGGAGTTTTCCGTCTTATATGTTATAAAGGCTTTACGCAAAAAACTCACGCGAAAACCAAAACTATACAAAAACTTCTTCGCGGGAGTTTTCCTTCTTATGCGTTATGACAGCTTTATGCAAAAACTCACGCGAAAACGAAAAAATAAAAAAACTTCTTCGCGGGAGTTTTCCTTCTATGTACTATAAAGGCCTTACGCGGAAAACTAACGGTAAAAAAAATTCCGTGAGTTTTCCGCATAAAGCCTTTATAACATAAAAGAAGGAAAACTCCCGCGAAAAAATTGTTTTGTATTTCCCGTTTTCGCGTGAGTTTTCCGTGTAAAGCCTTTATAGTATATAGAAGGAAAACTCCCGCGAAGAGAATTTTTTTACTGTTTCACTTTTCGCGTGAGTTTTCCGCGTAAAACGTTTATGACTTATAAGAAGGAAAACTCCCGCGAAGAGTTTTTTTTAGTTTCGGTTTTCGTGTGAGTTTTCCGCGTAAAGACCTGCTTATATATTATAAAGGCTTTTCATTGGAATCAACTCGTGTCAATCGGTACCTAGTACCTAGTACAACCTAGCTATATAAGAAGCACCGCTTTTACACGGAAAGCATCCACTTCAACAACAGTGACTGAAGGATCAACATCCACTACAACTACTAGGAGACTTTCTGTATTAAGGTAAGGAATAATAAATAACTATTTAACACTAGTTGAAGAACTCAACTAGTTGCACTATGGAGTTATCCTCATATTACGATATGGAGTCGTTCTCTTGACCATAGAAGTATCTCTCCTAGATAATTTTATGCTCATAGAACCTATCCTGTTTCCGCTCAAGATCGCAGTCTTTTGGCATTGATTGACAGAATTGTCGTAGGTCCGAGAGAAAAAATGGGTAGCCTTAAATGACATCTTGAACGACAGGTTGATTTAGAACTTTACAGCCAAAAAATGATTACAACTTTCATTATTGTATTGTTTTACTTCATTATCAGCATAAAACAGTTATAATTCATTGTATTTAATATGAAAAATAATTTTTAATGATGATGATTATTATTATTCTTATTATTATTATTATTATTATTATTATTATTATTATTATTATTGTTAATATTATTGTGATTTCATTTGGTTTTCATTGTTACTTATTGAAAAGTCTTGTGATCTAAATAATAAAAGAATGATAAATATTTATTTACCACTAGTTGAAAAACTCACCTACTTGCACTATGGAGAAAATAGCCTCCTACAACCAAATTCGTTTCTGTTACAAACCCTGTCTTTGGATATTGATAAAAATGTTATCTTCTTTGTATTATGATTAAATAATAATAAATAGCTCACATTTTTTAAAATATTTCTTATTTTTTGTCTTTTTAGATTGGATAGTTAAGATGGCAAAAGTCAATCGGTGATTGAAAAGTCAGAGATCTGGGAATTTATTTCTCTACCTTCATCTCCCATCTACAATCAAAGAATGCAAAACCCAACCAAACTGAACTCTAAAATCTCGGATTTTGAAGACAGCACACTTCTCCAACACAGCAAGAATTCTTTTCAAGATCTACCACCTACTTAGATGATACCAAACCAATGAAGACTCAAACTACATGGATTTTGAAGACAGCACACTTCTCCAACACAGCAAGAATTCCTTTCAAGATCTATCACCTACTTAGATGATACCAAACCAATGAAGACTCAAACTACATGGATTTTGAAGACAGCACACTTCTCCAACACTGCAAAAATTCCTTTCAAGATCTACCACCTACTTAGATGATACCAAACCAATGAAGACTCAAACTACATGGATTTTGAAGAGAGCATACTTCTCCAACACAGCAAGAATTCCTTTCAAGATCTACCACCTACTTAGATGATACCAAATCAATGAAGACTCAAACTACATGGATTTTGAAGACAGCACACTTCTCCAACACAGCAAGAATTCCTTTCAAGATCTACCACCTACTTAGATGATACCAAACCAATGAAGACTCAAACTACATGGATTTTGAAGACAGCACACTTCTCCAACACAGCAAGAATTCCTTTCAAGATCTACCACCTACTTAGATGATACCAAACCAATGAAGACTCAAACTACATGGATTTTGAAGACAGCACACTTCTCCGACACACTAAGAATACCTTTAAAAAAAACAAGAAAACCGACATCAATTCAAGATTTACCAACAGCTATGGTGGTGTTCACCATAACCTACCAACTTCCACCCCTTTTCAAAAAAAACCAACAACCAGCATCAATTCAAGATCTACCAACCCCAATGATAGATGTTACACAACATGAACCTCTCTCCTACTTAAATGATACCAAACCAATGACCAACACGCAAAGAATCCCTTCAAAAAAAAAACCAACATCAACTCAAGATCTGGCAATGATAGATATTACACAACATGACTTTCCTACTTAGATGATACCAAACCAAACCAATGAAAACTCAAACTACATGGATTTTGAAGACAGCACACCTCTCCAACACAGCAAGAATTCCTTTACAATAAGAAAACCAACAACCAGCATCAATTCAAGATCTACCAACATCAATGATAGATGTTACACAACATGAACTTCTCTCCTACTTAAATGATACCAAACCTGAAGACTCAAACCATATGGATTTTGAAGACAGAACACTTCTCCAACACACCAAGAACCCCTTTAAAAAAACCAACAACCAGCATCAATTCAAGATCTACCAACACCAATGATAGATGTTACACAGCATAACTTTCTCTCCAGCTTAGATGATACCAAACCAATGAAGACTCAAAGACAGCACACCTCTCCAACACAGCAAGAATTCCTTTACAATAAAAAAACCAACAACCAGCATCAATTCAAGATCTACCAACACCAATGATAGATGTTACACAACATGAACTTCTTTCCTACTTAAATGATATCAAACCTGAAGACTCAAACCATATGGATTTTGAAGACAGTTCACTTCTCCAACACACCAAGAACCCCTTTCAAAAAACACCAACAGGCAGCATCAATTCAAGATCTACCAACACCAATGATAGATGTTACACAACATAACTTTCTCTCCTGCTTAGATGATACCAAACCAATGAAGACTCAAACTACATGGATTCTACTTCGATGGTGCTGAAAAAGAAAACTGTCTAAAACAGGTGAAAAAAAGACTTTTTTGGTGAAATTAGTGTATTTTTTACAACAAAATGCTGAATATACACATTTTCCAGGTGAAAAAAGGAATTTTTTGTATTTTGTAGACACGATGCCTACTTTGGACTCTTGTTTGAGACAAAACGCAGCAGCAGTAAAGACTATAAAACATCTGGATCAGATCCAATTGAAGTAATTGCAGATAGCTAAAGGAATAACATGTACTACGACATACAGAGTGAACAAGGTGTGTGTAGATTATTACTCAGTCTCATTACACTACTATTACTAAGAATTATTGTAGGTGTTGGATAAAGGATTAAGCAGTAATGTATTAGCAAGCATTAGCAATAAACATAGACTTTTCAACAATGACATTAACCAAAAAAATAGTATAACAAAGTCATGTTTGAGCTAATAAGTTGTTGCTAAGATGTTTGAATTAACAACTAGGTAGCTAAAATAAGTTTTTCATGAGGATCTCCTGACAGTTGTAATTCCTTGAGTGGTGAGCAGACTTTTAAATCTACTGTAGTTATCTTTTGTTGATCTTATTGAGTCTTTATCAGTTAGTACATCTTGCAACAAATTCTTTGATAGCTTAGTGCTAAGCCATCTTCCCTTGAGTTTTATCCTGTCAGTATCCAGATCGTATTTTCCAGAGTCTCTCAATCGATACAATATTTTTACACCTAACGCTTGATTGTCTTTACTAGCTGTCATGTTGGATACTTTCTTTTTAAACTCTTCTAATTGTTGCATCATTCTCTCCGAATCTCTATTGCCATCATCAATTGTGTTTCTATCAAACGATGATGGTGAGAGCTTTGGTGTTTTAGCCGAGCTCCAGCTCTTTGGTTGCTTGTACTCTCCCCTAATCTTTCCAACATCACTCCGATAGGTTTTTGTGCTTTGAACATTTTCATTTGTCTTTTTGCGCTCAAGCAACTCGTTTTTGATTCCCATTACTATTTCATTCGTTTCAACCAAAATATTCTGGATTTTCTCGATATCTCTCACCATTTTGTCTTTTGTCGGGTTGTCATACAATGATGACACAAACTTGTCTTGGTCGGTTGATTTAGCCCCACTGATATTTTCCATCAAACTATGATACTCCTCTTCTGGTATAACAAAATAACGTTCATCATATTTTAAAGGCGGAAGATTCATTTTGTATTGATATTAAAACCTGTGCAATCAGGATGATTATAGGGTCTAAAAAAAGCTACCTCTCCCAATCTGCATTAAAACTCGTTGTTTGTCAGCAATCAGTGTTTTGTACCTCCTTGAAGCGCTACTACCTAATAAACTGAGTTGTGTACTGATTAGTTTTTTGTAGCTCTTTTTTGAAGCGCTACTACCCAATAAACTGTTCCGTATCTAAGAAACATGTTCTAATATACTGTTTTTGTGACACAAAATCGCTGGCATGATTCCTTTAATTAATCATTATCAACATATTGCGTTGATGTTTATTATCATTTACTAGTTGCGTTGTTTTCTTTTGATTTTAGATTATGATGACAACAACAAAAAGCATGAATTGGATATAGTCATAAGCGAACATGTACATAGCTATAAAATGTTAATATGGACATGATTTTGGACATGGACATGTACATAAATATGAACATAGGTATGTACATAAATGGACATGAATATGTACATGAATATGGACATGTACATAAATGGACATGAATATGGACATGTGTATAAATGGACATGGATACGTACATGTACATGAATATGGACATGTGCATGAATGGATATGGATATGTACATAAATTGAAATGAATATGGATGTGGGTGATTTTCCAACATATTTTATAGCATTCAATATACTTATTATGTAATAAATGTATATTATTCAATGTAGATATAAATATATCCATAAATATGTACATAATTATCCATATATACATGAATGTATAGAAAACTAAAAAATCTCTCTCCTCTCTCTCTCCTCTCTCTCTCCTCTCTTTTCTCTCATCTCTCATCTCTCCTCTCCCCTCTCTCCTCTCTCTCAAGATACCATATGAGTTCGAATTATGTAAGAAAATTATCAAAACTTAAATGCCATATGAGTTAGAATTATGTATAGAATTATCAATACTTAAATGCCATACATTCAAAATCTATATGCCATATAAGTTCAAATTAAGTAAAAAAATAATCAAAACTCAAATGCCACTTAAATGCCACTCAAATGCCACTCAAATGCCCCTCAAATGAAATACAATATAAACTCGGCGAATTCATTCAACGCCGTAACCCATTGCATCACCCCCCAAGATCTAATCCACAAAAAAACACTTGGTAGGGAGATCTGCTCATATATTACTACTATCGCAGCAATAATTTCCAATAAAAACCTCATTCTCATCAATTACGCCAAGCTATATCCGGCCATATTTTTCTGCCTTTCATGACACGTTCGACACGTCCGACATGCTACAGCCTTTTGATTGGTCAGCAGTGCTACAGCGAATCAAGTATTGATATCTGTGCACCAAACAGAATTGCTTTGCTAGCTTTTTCCGGTCTTATAATTGCTTCTCCACCGACTCACCTATCAATCAACTGTACTTGACTTTCAGATTCCAACATTATCTCATTGCTCATGCCAGCCTGATATTGTTGGTTAGCAATTTTCTTGAAGCCTGTGGCTATATCATTGAAATGATTAATATAATGATAATAATAATAATATATAACAACAATAAATAATTGTTAGTTTTAATAATAATTGAAATAATAATTAAGAAACACCATCTCCTCCCGCATTGTTATTTTTATGCTTGAGTAACTGTTTTCACTTTTATTGTTATCAGTTCAATAGTATTATTTTTTTTATTATTACTATTATTCTTTTTATGGTTATTTTTGTTGTTGTTTTCATTCCTTTTATTAATTATTATATTATTATTGTTATGACTATATAGAGTAATAATAAAAGTAATAATAATAATAAAAGTAGTTTTTATTCATTTAGTAAAACTAAAAACAACAAAAATACTAAATATTAGCCATTGATTATTATTAATGTTATTATTATTACTGTTATTACTATTTTTATTAATATTATTTTTATCATTGTTGCATAAAAGTAGTTGCTTTTTTTTGTTAAAAAATAATTTTTAGTTAATAACACTGTGGTTGAATACTGCTCATTAATATTAGTACTGCTATATACTCTCATCTCTCCTATATCATTATATTCCTCAATTTAAGCACAAACAACTTTGATACAAATAAATACCATAATCAGGGGCGTTTTGAGTTAAAAATCCAACCCCCTAACAAATTAGATAAAACCGCGCGAAGCGCGGAAAATTTTTTGTTAGGGGGTTGGAGGAATTTGTTAGGGGGTTGCCTGTTAGGGGGTTCACCATGAATGTTAGGGGGTCGAGTTTTATTAATGTCATACTGTGACGGACGGCGGCCATATTCGATCAGTATGACATTCTATGTATGCACTCAATGACTAATCGCTCTGTACAGGAATTTACCGTCAGGAGTGGTAGCGACCACCTGTACAACGGCCCACAGTAATGAGTAAACACAACAGTGCAGTGTACGCCTATCTATCTCGCCCTCCACCTATCCCGAGGAGTAGGTGTAGTAGGTCGACCTAGCCGTTCGAATAACCGTTCCAGTATCACTTGCCCGTAGGTCAAGTGCAGTGTGAGTCGAGATCGACTGACCACTTTCTACTGACTGTTTATCCTAGTTGCCAGTCGACTGATTCAGTGCAATTCTCCTGTCCACTTTGTTTGTGCAAATGCTGAACTTCTCAAGTTCTCTTACCAGCGCAATCAGTGCAAGCTTACTTGTATTGTTTCTGCTAAGCTACCTGTGCTTTAGCATAAGTGCGCTTATGCTATCAGACCAAACAAGCAAGTGAGAGTGTAGGCAGTAACTCTGATTTATTCTGACAAGACATTCGTATTTATGCTCAAAAAGTTACATAATCGTGAGTGGCAGATAGATAACAAAAGCAGGCCACGCCTGTACACGAGATTGGCTGACTTGGCACCAATAGAATTGTAAAACATAGAACTAGGAGGTGCCTAGTGGCACGGTTGGCTAAACATGCACATGTATGAAAAGACAAGACTTACGCAAGCAATGCAAACATATAAGACTAAACAGGTATAGGTATAAAATAATAATAAATGTAAATAGACCTCGACAGTTCGGTAGTAAGCACAGACAGTTCGGTAAGATAATAATGAGTGAATATATATATACGTGTAGTTCGGCAGTTGCTTTATTGTTAATGAGGTCGACTGATCGTTGGGTCGAGGCATATTTCCTCCACAGCTCTATGCACACTATACATTTATTTTACTCTTTCACCTTGTATGCAATTTTATATGTATCCCATGTGAGTGCATCCAGCCATATCTACTTAGCCAGCCTACTATTTTCCTATTTGTCTAGTCTCTAATTATCAGGCGTGGCTTATAGCATTCTTTTGTCCTGTCATGTTTACCAATTTATTATTATGTAACCTTTTGTATAAATAGCCGTGTAAGGCAGCAATAAATCAGAGTCAGTTTGCACACTCTCAGAAGTTTCTTTGTTCTCTAACAATAATAACTTCACTGCGCTAGTACATGCTCGTACAACGAATGCTCTATTACTCGAGTAGTAATAAACAAGCAGATCAGCCTGAACCTCTGCTGGCCGAACCTAGCTCTGACTAGTTCGCCTTCAAAGTTCGGTCACTGACTGCACTCAGCAGAACAGTTCGAACCTCTGCTGGCCGAACCTAGCTTGCCTAGTTCGCCTTCAAAGTTCGACCTCTGCCTTGCACACTGAAACAAGCTAACGCAACCGACAGTTAGACTAGTAAAATAGGAATGGTTACACACCATTCCCAAGGATACTAGTCGACCTGTGGGCGGGTTGTATTGCTCAGCGATAGACATAGTTGCCAACTCAGTTCGGGAAGTTGTGCAGGTAGGCCGAGCTACCAACTCACACAGTGAAATCCTGCACAATACTATATTATTATTACTTATTAGCTAATCATTATTCTTTTTTTTCTAATTTTTTTAGTTTATTAATGATGATAATAATAATAATTACTATTATTTTATTATTTATGTGTTTTATTATTTTTATTATTTATTGTTGTTATTATTATTAATTAATATGTTTTATTTATCATTTTTTTAATTTTATAATAATAATAAATAATAATATAATTTGACTGCTTCAAATTATTATTAACTGTTATTTATTTATGACAATTATTATAAATAATAATAATTAATTAAAAATTTAATAACAACAACAACAACTACTACTAACTAACTATCTAATAATGATCATAAATAATAGTAGTGGTGAAGTGGGGGAAAATCCAATCATTATTAATTATAATAATAGTTACAGTAGTAGTAATAATAACTTTAACCACCAAGCCACATACAGACAGTTGTTAGTTGTTGCATAGCAGCATTATTTGCGTGTAATGTAAAGAAATATTTCTTTATGGTAGAGCTTTTATCCAGAAGCACGAATATCCATTTATTTTATTGGTCAACCATATGTTTATGAGCCAATGATGTGCCTTGTTAGTTTTTTGATAACTTTATTGTTTTATCACAAGGGTGGGTCAATGTCAATCCACAAAAAAGTAAAGCGTGTAGTTGGGCTAGGTCTATGTTTCATGTTGTAATGCTAAGACAACTCCAAACAACCATCAGAAGAAAAATCAATCCCCGCAAACCAAAACAATACCCGACAAATTCGACCCCCTAACGTTAGGGGGTTGGGAGTTGTACCCCCGACTGTTCGGGGGGGGGGGGGGGGGGGGGTCGGGGGTACTCAATACGCCTCTGACCATAATCATTAAAACTTATGAACAAAAAAAAAACCATAGTCACAGTGTATCCTAACAATAATGAAAACAATGAATGAACAATACTGGTAATGCATACAAAATAATGAAATATGCTGCAATAAAAAGAAAAATAATCGGAAGGAACCCAATGTATCAGAGTTGTTCTCAATTTCTCTGGCTTTGTTCAGCAGTAGTACTTTTTCTTATTTGATTTTTTTTTGCTTTTTAAAGTTATTTACCATGACAAAAAATACTTAATAATTATAAGTAGGTCTACAACAGCAGTGCAAAGCGAGTCTAGGTTTAAAGACTTGCAATATTTTCGACTAAAAATTTCTAATTAACTTTCATTATTATTACTACTCCTGCATTTAATAATAATTAATCAACCTATCTCTCCACAACATTGGTAATAATCATCATAGTTGAAATATCGGTAGTAGACGGTTGATAAAAGATACAAAATATTATACAAAGTTATACAAAAATTGCATGTAAAAAGTGACAAAAATAGTCATTTGAGGAACTTAATCCGTAATTTGTGCAAAATTTGTATACTTTGTTTATTTTAATGATATTTGACTTTACCTGCTGCTCAGCATGCCATGAAAAAAAACTGGCTCAATTATTCCAAACAGATTTTCTCCAACTCCACAAGGTTTACGTAAATTCAGAGAAAATAAAAATGAGTGTGAGTTTTTGTTACAATTGCGTTGTGATTGCCACACAGTGCATGTTTAGCTGATTTTACTTACACAGTTGATGCAGCATTCTAAAATACGTTTTCGAAATATTGGCCAATGGGTTGCACAGTCACTAAGCATATGTTTTGATATGGACATTTAAAATACAAATACTTGAATATCCACCAGATTCTTTGAGTTGGCATTTCACTAAATGCACAACTACAGCAAAGCCTTGAGTTGACTTTTTGGAAATATAATCCATGCTTTATGACGATCTCCTTTGGTGGGAAAATAAACTTAAAAAAACGCTTTTTTACACCTATGGAATATCCAGACTCGAGCTATTACGAAAGAGTTGCACACTCAACTCTTCAAAAAGAAAAGTCATCTTTTTTGCAAGTTGTTGATATTGGTGGTGGTGGTGTGCAATAGGGAGAGCAATGTGTTGCATGGAACAACCATCACACTTTTGCAGATTTTGTGTAATTATCTTCAAAGATTCAATTATGTTATGAAGCAAGAGGGAAGTTGGCACACCCATGCGGCTATAAATTTATAATTAGTGCAGACAAAAATTTTCCAAGAACTGTTAGATGCTCTGACAGCACATTTCGTAAAATATACAACCAGTTACATAATGATTGAAACATGTAGACAAATTGATCATCCCCAAGCAAAGTGGCAAGTCAAAACTGGAGAAAAACTCCATAACACTAGCCCCTCTTGATCTCCCTAACATCATTTTCGCAACTTTTATGTTATCTCCACAAGCAACGCCGGGTATTTCTGCTAGTGTTAGATAAAAGTTGGTTTGAATTGAGAGTTAACAATCTCACTTTAATGGGGAACCCGAGAGACTCCCGGTCCTCATAGCCGTAGAAAATGCACATGAAGGCTATGCTTGCTGTTTGATGAAGTATATGACTGGTTCCTTCTTTGAGTTGTATTGCTATATTGTAGTTATCCCCCCTGCAACTGTCTGCCACAAACCCATATCTATAAGATATGCACTGGCTAGTCATATCAACCAAAATAAACATGATACAGCATTTGCACTGTTAAGTTTTTGCTTAGAGAGACTGTAAGTTGTTGATGAAGGCGTTTTATTACTTGACACAAAGCCTGTGGTTGTTACATCCCCGGTGGTGTGATGCACTTCAATGCCGTCCCTATCTTCTGCTCTGGCGGATATGAGCAGCATTTTATGTAAGTATGATCTCTTCTGGCCTACATTTTCACACAAAAGAAAAACCATCTACAGCAGCAATTGAAATATTACAAAAAGACCAGCTTGATGTGTTTTGATGTCAAACTAATTTTCCTCAGAGTATTCCATTCGACTAGTTTATTAGTACTGAAGAGATAACTACAACATATTGTAATTGATTTTGGTCTGGTTACCTCAAAAGTCCACTAATCTCAAGTATTATACTTCTCTCCAGAGGGGACAGTGTGCCGGTACGACAGTGACATATATGATCAGTAATTACCGGATCAGTTGGCATAGACAGAGCCCATGGCTCAGACAAACTACACGGAGTGTTGTTTGAATAGTGGCTTTAATGCTCAATAACCAAAGTCCGAGGGTGACTATCCACTAGGGTGATTGGCAATTCAATTCCAGCTCTTTTACATGTAAGCTGGCAGGAAGTGATTAGCTTAAAGTATATAAAGGTAAAGGCACAGGAAGTAATTAGACCGATTGGAGTACATATATCAATAGTAGGCGAATCATACAGTGCATAAGGATGAAAGGTAATTGGTGCCAGTGGCTAAGGGCGGAGTCCTATCTCCTATTGCCCAATCATAGCTATCTGGAGGGCTTCAAAGCTACAGCTAGCTTGTGGTTACAGTATTCATCATTCCGAGGACGGGTGCTTCCTGTTCTTGCTCCAGATTAGGATCCTAGATAGTTTTGCAGGTCCTCTACTATGGCGGCCATCTTAGACCTACCCTGTGTCACCATACCGGGTCGGTAAGGGTCAATACCGGCCCTGCATGCTGTGCTACCAGCAAAGTAAGGTGTTCCACTGACACAACATCTTTCCGATGGCTGTGGGTGGAATTTTAGCCCACTGGTGAGGAGATTGGAGTGGTAAACAACCAGTTTACCATTGCCATTCATCAAAATCTACCCAATATTTAAATAGCATTTGCAAAAACAAACAGATATATGGTGTAGTCGTTGCTACTTGTAAATTACTTTCTGCTATATATTTACTAGCTGGCTTGGGGAGGTAACTCCTACAAGAATGATGATATGTCATCATCGATCAATAATATTGATAGCTTACCTTCACTGAAGGATGGAGTGCTAAACAAGTATCTGTTTGTGTACTGTTCCACTGGTGGGACAGTGATTAACGATGGGTCATGTAAGTTGACTCCCCTCCCATAGCTTTTAGTTATCTGTAAAGAACACAGACTATGAAAACTAATATAATTGCAATGCTTATAGTTCTTGATGATAGAAGTCTTGGTGGAATAAATAATCAAGTAAAAACAAGTATGGTATTGTATTTGAAAGTCATCTGTTTATTGAGAGCACAGCTCCTATTTTGTTTGACATCAAAGTGATAGAAGCGCTCAACAAAATCAAAATATGCTACATAGTAACTCTATGAACTAATGTACGCATCGCTTACATAGTCATTGCAAAAGATGCTGATTATAGACATTTTTTATGCAAAAATAATGATGTATTGTCCAGCTTTGAAGTGAGTGAAAGTAAAGGAACCATTTAAACTAAAGACATGATGGCATCAAAGTAAGTTATGCCTACTACACCTGAGCCATAAAAACTCTGCTGTCACACTCTAGTTTGTAAGTGCTATCGCTGATGACATCTCTGGTGAACAGACCACCTGTGCTGAGTTTAAACTGTTCAGTTGTGACTCTACCTTCCAGCTTTTGTCTATACAGAATACAAGTTGTACCTTCTACTGAACCTACCACCTTCAGCTGGTTCCCTGCAACAACACACATCGATGTATTCTGCAGAAAGAATTGCTTTTATATGTTCCAATAATATTTTAAATAATCTCCAAAAGTCTCCTCCATTTCAAGAGAGTAAAACAGTGTTTTAAATATTTAATCTTTTAAATTTTACCTTCTCGTTAACTGGCTGACATTAAAGCTTGAATGCTTTTCTTAATCGAATTATAATACTGTTACACCCAACGCAGTAAATGTAATGAGGTCTTTGCACAAAGAGTAGTGCAGACTCAAAGAGCTGCATGAATTATACTTCCAGGATTAAAGGAATAAAACAGAAAGATTATTTACCCAACAGAAACCGATTACTAACTTATAACAAAGTTATTTCATGTAGTATGACAGCTCCGCCAAAAAAGCCCGTACCTCAGTAATAACAACATACAACTGTTTCTGGTACAGCAATTTGAAGTAATGAGAGGTTATAAAACTTTAAAAAATAAATTATTTTGCAACAACAACAAACTTGATGCTGACATCTTGTGACCGGTATTTGAAATATTGTTTCAATACTTGACCAAACTGGTCGAAAGACAAATACTTCGCTTATTTATAATAAAACTGAATCAGGATTTTATGATTATCAAATGACTATATTGCTGTATGCCAGCTGTTTTGGGGACCAAATGGCTTTCAAAAAAAATAAATGTAATCCCAACCGTCTGACTTGGCATTGGCATTCCTTAAATGAGCAGTAGTTACTTAGGTCAACTAACCAAAACGGCGATCAGGAATTGGATGAATGTCAAAAACAGTTCCCCATGATGGTACCGGCATCAGTTGCTCTACAAGATGGTCTCTGGATCCAGTATTGATGTCTCCAACTATCCAATCTTCTACTTTGTCAACTTTAGCCCTGATATTACCGCTGTATACATTTACTGACAAATCTGTTTTGTTGCTTTGGGCCTTTAATAACAAGATATGTTGATGAGCAGAAATGCTTTTCTTGTCATGTAATGTTGTAAATGTTGGCTTGTGAGAGCCTCAGGCATGGTGAAAACTAAAAAGCAGAATCATCGCTTCTCAATAAGGTATTGTAGTGGAAGTTGGTAACAGAATTAAAGTTACCACGCCTTCCCTTCATACCCTCCCCCCTCAATTTAGTTGAAGTCGCTACACCCATCACACTTCCTTATTTCTTAGCCTCCTTACCCTACATTAAAATCCCCCCTCCCCTCTTCGCTAGTCCCTTTTTCAAAATTGTTCATTAATTCCAAAAAGTGATATTTCCTCTCTAAGACCGGTTAATTACCTACCCTGATACAAATTGATCACATTGGTTTGAAATATAGACACTGCACATCCCTGAACCCTCTACACAAAGCAAAGATATCTCCCATCCTTAAAGGTATTAGATCATAGCTACCCTGAAAATGGCCAAAGTCCAATAAGAAGGCTTATGAAACTACCCTGAAATGTTTTGTGTCAAAAGGCAACCCAATCCGGCTAGGCGGTTATGTCAAAGCATAATAGAACTCTGTTGGATGTATATTAAAGTCACGAATTGTCAGGACCTCTTAATAAAACTTGTTTGAACCCGCTGGCTGTTGTTGACAGCTTTGAAATTGTTTTGGAGTCTAGAAGTGAAGGAAAGAACCCCGATTCAACAGGACTCAAAATATAATAATTAGGAGCAATTAAAACTTTTCTCAAGAGTAAGAAATTGGTGGGTTGTAGGTTTTTTTGTGGCCATTGAGGAACCTGAGCTAAGACACTTGTTAGGATTATATCTAGGTTAGATAGAGCACTAAAAGCACTAAAAGCATTTCAAAATTAGTCGTATTCGTGAAGGAGGCACAAAACCTTCACCATTTTTATACCTCAACCTTACCACTGTTCTATTCACTACTTGATGGCGCACCATTGTATCTGTTTGCTATACATGCTTTACCTGAATCTGCAGAACCTCTCCTGGGTGTAAAGTGAACCTGTTACCTGGTACGTCAGCCTGTCCCAGAACAGTATAGGTCAAGGTTACAGTGACTGCGACCTCTTGGATATTGAGGACAGCAAATTCTGTGCCATAAAAAGCGGGACTGTGGCAGCGTAGAAATCTGTTCCTGCTGCCTCATCCGAGAATGACAACCATCTACAAAAGTTTGCTGAAAAATATTTTGGTGAAAGATTGTGGTAAGCTGGTCTGAAAATGGAAGTTACAGTCTCAACTCTGGCTTTGAGCAGTGATAAACTACGCGGCACCCTCTTCTTAAACATCACTTTGTTTAATCAGATTTTGTTGCAAACATTTCTTATGAAATATTTTAGTTTTAATAATACTTACCCATCTGAAGAATATGTATCTTTGTTGACGGCGTATACAACAAGGTTACCAGTATCCGACTCTACTCGGATGGTCTTGTTGTTGTAGATTCCTGAACCAACTGTTTCAAAACATTCTGGATCTGGTACAGTATACCTATGTTGTATGATTATAATATGATAAGATAATAAAATAATGATATAACATTGTAATAATTTACTCAAATAATAGCAAATCATGTGACAATGCAGTTCTAGTAAATGTTCAATAATTTACTTACACCTAATGTATATTTATTTTTTATAAACTTTACTATTTGTAATTATTTTTCTATCATACTTACACCAAAACTTGGTTTCCATCCACAAGCATTTCCTGATCAAAGAAGCAGTAATCTGTACTCTGCAGGTATGGAGTATAGATCCTGACTACATCACTCTCTGTACCTTCTGGAGTTATATAGATTTCCTAACAAAAGATCAGCATTAGTTTTGCAAATGCCATCAAACCAAACTTTGACAAATCTATTTCTAGTTTCGTTACATACCAAGGACCTATTATCAGTATTGTCTGGTCTATTCTGCATAAACATGAGAGTAAATGAACTGCCAGTAGATGCAACATCAGATGTACAAGTTCTGGGTTGATCCACTCCAGAGCCATCCACCCAGATATCATCCGGGTTGTCGAAGGGGTTACACGTACGTGTCCAAGTAACAGGAGTGTTACATGCTGGTCCAGTCATACTTAGGGCACTGCTGGCGTCTGCTGCGTCAAATAATTCAATCCATGTTCGTCACAAAAACATCAATACATTGGACTGAATTAAACCAATTCAGCTAAGATTTATGCTCCTACATACAAGCGAATCTAATAAAAAAAGCTATTTAAAATACCTCGGGTTAACAAAATGATGAAAACCTGGCTAATCTCCCCATTAATCCATAACCAATATTCCCATTAATCCATAATCAATCTTCCCGAAGCCTATTTGCCATAGACTTCATTACCAAGGTCTACAATATCATTCAAGGCTACATATAAACTCACCTGCTACAAATGATGTCTTATCCCTGGGCACACACACTTGTGTGAGCTTATTAGGTCTTGACATTCACAATCCTCACGGCAAGGAGTGCTAGTACAGTTATACTTTGAGCTGGTTGGCTGTGAGTCTCGCCGATTGCCACATCTCAAACAACTTGTATTTAGGCCAAGTTCTTTAGTGCAGGGTATCTCTACACTCTGTGTTGTGACATAGCCTGTGGGGCTGGTTACATACTGTAATAGATTTGCACAGTGCAGCTCCCTAATCTCCAGCCGGTGCTATTGCATATATATCTCTTATGCCTAAAGAATGCTCAATGAACTACTACGCTTGACTACACAAGAGTACAGCTGACTGCCTGACTACACAAGAGTACAGCTGACTGCCGCTAGCCTAAGCCAAGCTCAGAAAGGATTTCCGCCTCTAGTGCTTCCTTACATATCTCTATTTGTAGTTATGACTCATTATTAGTGTGCCAGCCTGCTATTGCTTTTTCTTGTGCCTTGCTGGGGGTATTGTATTTAGCCAATCATGTGCATATGCTTTTAGTTGATTTCTTACCTTGTATAAATACGCTTGCATTCCGCCCAGCTCATCAGTTCTAGAGAAGAGTTCATAGACAGCTTTGGGACAAGACGCTCAGAAAGCAGAGGACTCAGGCGTGACTAGCAAGTGAACTGTTATGACCAGTTTCATGTTGAGTTTTCACTTGACCCTTGCCTATAGTTACTAACTGTTCTCTATTCTGTACTTGTGCCAACCTTACAATTTTGTGCGTATAATTAGACATTGTTTGTTTTGTTAGTGGTAATAAAGTATTGTTACCCTAAACCTTGTGATATCTGTGAGGCCGGTTGCCTGAACACAGTTGTGCCTGCTTGTTAGCAACATCTGGTTGTATCTAAGCGCTATAGATAAACCAACCTAGCTTTGTTATTCTACTGCCACGCTACCACGTTAAGTAGAGACAAGCCGGATCATATAGCACTCTAGCATGTACCTGTAATAGTTGACCTCATATACGGGAAAAACCGTTACAATACCTGCAGCATAAGTCACTGCAGTAACACTAACAGCTATGAATCAAATAATGCAAACACTTTTTTAAAAATTTAATGAAATACAATAAATGGTCAATAGCTAATACAGTTGTATCAGGCTTTCAATAAAATCATCCCATAAAATGCTAACAACACAATGACTAGGCTTCATGAACTTAAATATCCAATAAACTAACATCAAATAGCAAGTTTTGTTTACTTTTGGCAATTGCTTTTGACTAGTTACAAGGAATGGCCACAGATATATCACATAATTGCAATACGCATTATTGTCAGCATATCAGGTTCAAAAATATTTGCAGTCCTGAATCAAAACTTTTTTCAATCCCTAAAAATGTTTACTGCATGAAAAAGTATTAAATTCAATATGAAAGGCGAAAACTGACAAGCGACTAATTGTTGAGGTAATTTGCCTATAAAACGTTTTAGAACTGGTTACTATCCCACACCAAAGGAAATGACTTCACCAGGAATTGAAATCAAGCAATTGCCTCAAAATTTGACAACTAAATGGATGTGAACAGAAATCCAAAATTCCCAATAGCCTATAAATGCGTTGCATAAATTCAATGAAGTTTTCCAGAACCGATGACTTCAGTCGAGTTGAGAAAATTGGGTAGCTGTTATCCAAGGGACCAATATCAAAATATTGTCATATTATAGAAAATATTACTAAAGCCATGCCTGAATATCACACTATATGCTTTTCAACTTCTTTGTCCCTCAAATAATCTTCTTCATGGATTGCAAATTTTAAAATGGTTCACCATCCTCTCGAAACCATATAAAGTGTAGAGAAATTTTCCTTTAACACCTGCATTATATGATAAAGAAACTGGGACCAATGAGCACCCTCAAAGTAAAATTAATCGAAAACAAAACTTTTCCTTCCTGTGATACACAAATTGTTACGAGCCCTGCAGGTCATTACAGACTTATCAAGTTGGAACTCTCGCTCCGAGGGCACATTCCATCTCTATTGGGTTGGTGACCCAGCAGACCAATGATATCTACACAAGTCTACATCATCCGCAATGAACACAATGCTTGCACCATTGCAAACTGAAAAATAATTTAATAATTAAAGCTTTTGTTGGTAAAAATTATGAGCAACCAAAACCAAGAAAAGTAAAAGAAGTTGTTCTTACCTGTAACAGGAGCAGCACTGACTCTAGCCAACTCGACGGCAACAAGAAAAACTGTGATTATTATTTCTTTGATATTTTCTTCTTGTAGAATCATTTTTGAAAAATCTTGACGGAATATTTTTAGAAAACTTTTTGCTGCTCAGTTTAATGGTAGCACCGAAGTATGAATAATTCTTGCGACTTGTTCAAAGAAAGCTCCAACAATTTCTTCTACGATTAGTTTAAAGCTAATGCATATTATCAACCCAAGTATAACCTGTTGCCATGGATACGCAGTCCAGGGTTATCCATCATTAACCATCTATAACCTCGTAAAGCTCTCCCAGGTTGTAATACAACATAGCACACCCTTTTACAAACAGCGCTATGGTATACTGTAGCATAGAATAGTATTCTAGAAGATTCTTTCATGATACCAGGATGCTTCCTCATCACAGGGTGGTGTAGAAACCCGCATGGTAGATCAGAAATGAAGGCTGAAGGAAAGTCCTCATAATATCACATATATATATTTTCCTCAAACCGTTACCTGGGCACCCTTGAGTGACACAACATTGACCTTGAATCTTATATAAATATGTCATCTAAACTCAACAGAACTTTTTTAACGTCTTTCGCCTCCATAACTTGTTCAATTAATTGATAAATTAAAAAGATCGACCAAACAGTTAGCGACTTCACCAAAAAGTGTGCTTCTTTCTTTGAGGCTATTTGAAGGGCAATAATTTCTTTAGTACTACCAACAGTCAAGCTGTTTGTAATTTTGTGTAAGGAAATTAATTTTCCTAAACTAACCTTTGAGATCACCAAATGCTGCCACATGGATCGCAAAAAGAAAAAGTAGGCTGCAGCGAAATATAGACAGCAAGGAAATATAGGCCACAATGAAAGGTGAAAGTAAGGAATCCATTGGTTTATCAAGTAAATTTTTTGTGGTTTTTGTTTTATTAATCTTTATGCATTTTATTAATTAATTTCAATGCTGTTATTCAAAGTTTATTTTATGTGTGTTATACTTTGTTATGTATGTTGTGGTTAGGCTAGTCTTTGAAATAAATAGATACTTTGTTTTTTAAAGGTTTTTGGAGTTTCTTGAGTGCATTATTGTTGTTTTACACCCACATACAGATTTATCTTACACCCATATACAGATTTATCTTACACCAATATACAGATTTATCTTACACTCATATACAGATCTATCTTACACCCATATACAGATCTATCTTACACCCATATACAGATTTATCTTACACCCATATACAGATCTATCTTACACCCATACACAGATTTATTTTACACCCATATACAGATTTATTTTACACCAATATACAGATTTATCTTACACCCATACACAGATTTATCTTACACCCATATACAGATTTATTTTACACCCACATACATCAGATTTATCTTACACCAATATACAGATTTATCTTACACCCATATACAGATTTATCTTACACCCATATACAGATTTATCTTACACCCATATACAGATTTATCTTACACCCACATACATACAGATTTATCTTACACCAATATACAGATTTATCTTACACCCATATACAGATTTATCTTACACCCATATACAGATTTATTTTCCACCCATATACAGATTTATCTTACACCCATATACAGATTTATCTTACACCCATATACAGATTTATCTTACACCCATATACAGATTTATTTTACACCCACATACATCAGATTTATCTTACACCAATATACAGATTTATCTTACACCCATATACAGATTTATCTTACACCCATATGCAGATTTATCTTACACCCATATACAGATTTATCTTACACCCATATACAGATTTATCTTACACCCATATACAGATTTATCTTACACCCATATACAGATTTATCTTACACCCATATACAGATTTATCTTACACCCACATACATACAGATTTATCTTACACCAATATACAGATTTATCTTACACCCATATACAGATTTATCTTACACCCATATACAGATTTATCTTACACCCATATACAGATTTATTTTACACCAATATACAGATTTATCTTACACCCATATACAGATTTATCTTACACCCATATACAGATTTATCTTACACCCATATACAGATTTATCTTAAACCCATACACAGATTTATCTTACACCCATATACAGATCTATCTTACACCCATGTACAGATTTATCTTACACCCATATACAGATTTATCTTACACCCATATACAGATTTATCTTAAACCCATATACAGATTTATCTTACACCCATATACAGATTTATCTTACACCCATATACAGATTTATCTTACACCCACATACATACAGATTTATCTTACACCAATATACAGATTTATCTTACACCCATATACAGATTTATCTTACACCCATATACAGATTTATCTTACACCCATATACAGATTTATTTTACACCAATATACAGATTTATCTTACACCCATATACAGATTTATCTTACACCCATATACAGATTTATCTTACACCCATATACAGATTTATCTTAAACCCATACACAGATTTATCTTACACCCATATACAGATCTATCTTACACCCATGTACAGATTTATCTTACACCCATATACAGATTTATCTTACAACCATATACAGATTTATCTTACACCCATATACAGATTTATCTTACACCCATATACAGATTTATCTTACACCCATATACAGATTTATCTTACACTTATATACAGATTTATCTTACACCCATATACAGATTTATCTTACACCCATATACAGATTTATCTTACACCCATATACAGATTTATCTTACACCCATATACAGATTTATCTTACACCCATATACAGATTTATCTTACACCCATATACAGATTTATCTTACAACCATATACAGATTTATCTTACACCCATATACAGATTTATCTTACACCCATATACAGAGTTATCTTACACCCATATACAGATTTATCTTACACCCATATACAGATTTATCTTACACTTATATACAGATTTATCTTACACCCATATACAGATTTACCTTACACCCATATACAGATTTATCTTACACCCATATACAGATTTATCTTAAACCCATACACAGATTTATCTTACACCCATATACAGATCTATCTTACACCCATGTACAGATTTATCTTACACCCATATACAGATTTATCTTACACCCATATACAGATTTATTTTACACCAATATACAGATTTATCTTACACCCATATACAGATTTATCTTACACCCATATACAGATTTATCTTACACCCATATACAGATTTATTTTACACCAATATACAGATTTATCTTACACCCATATACAGATTTATCTTACACCCATATACAGATTTATCTTAAACCCATACACAGATTTATCTTACACCCATATACAGATCTATCTTACACCCATGTACAGATTTATCTTACACCCATATACAGATTTATCTTACACCCATATACAGATTTATCTTACACCCATATACAGATTTATCTTACACCCATATACAGATTTATCTTACACCCATATACAGATTTATCTTACACTTATATACAGATTTATCTTACACCCATATACAGATTTATCTTACACCCATATACAGATTTATCTTACACCCATATACAGATTTATCTTACACCCATATACAGATTTATCTTACACTTATATACAGATTTATCTTACACTTATATACAGATTTATCTTACACCAATATACAGATTTATTTTACACCAATATACAGATTTATCTTACACCCATATACAGATTTATCTTACACCCATATACAGATTTATCTTACACCCATATACAGATTTATCTTACACCCATATACAGATTTATCTTACACCCATATACAGATTTATCTTACACTTATATACAGATTTATCTTACACCCATATACAGATTTATCTTACACCCATATACAGATTTATCTTACACTTATATACAGATTTATCTTACACTTATATACAGATTTATCTTACACCAATATACAGATTTATTTTACACCAATATACAGATTTATCTTACACCCATATACAGATTTATCTTACACCCATATACAGATTTATTTTACACCAATATACAGATTTATCTTACACCCATATACAGATTTATCTTACACCCATATACAGATTTATCTTACACCCATATACAGATTTATCTTACACCCATATACAGATTTATCTTACACCCATATACAGATTTATCTTACACTTATATACAGATTTATCTTACACCCATATACAGATTTATCTTACACCCATATACAGATTTATCTTACACTTATATACAGATTTATCTTACACTTATATACAGATTTATCTTACACCAATATACAGATTTATTTTACACCAATATACAGATTTATCTTACACCCATATACAGATTTATCTTACACCCATATACAGATTTATTTTACACCAATATACAGATTTATCTTACACCCATATACAGATTTATCTTACACTTATATACAGATTTATCTTACACCCATATACAGATTTATCTTACACCCATATACAGATTTATCTTACACCCATATACAGATTTATCTTACACCCATATACAGATTTATCTTACACTTATATACAGATTTATCTTACACTTATATACAGATTTATCTTAAACCCATATACAGATTTATCTTAAACTTATATACAGATTTATCTTACACCAATATACAGATTTATTTTACACCAATATACAGATTTATCTTACACCCATATACAGATTTATCTTACACCCATATACAGATTTATCTTACACTTATATACAGATTTATCTTACACCCATGTACAGATTTATCTTACACCCATATACAGATTTATCTTACACCCATATACAGATTTATCTTACACCCATATACAGATTTATCTTACACCCATATACAGATTTATCTTACACCCATATACAGATTTATCTTACACCAATATACAGATTTATCTTACACCCATGTACAGATTTATCTTACACCCATATACAGATTTATCTTACACCCATATACAGATTTATCTTACACCCATATACAGATTTATCTTACACCCATATACAGATTTATTTTACACCCATATACAGATTTATCTTACACTTATATACAGATTTATCTTACACCCATATACAGATTTATCTTACACCCATATACAGATTTATCTTACACCCATATACAGATTTATCTTACACCCATATACAGATCTATCTTACACCCATATACAGATTTATCTTACACCCATATACAGATTTATCTTACAACCATATACAGATTTATCTTACACCCATATACAGATTTATCTTACACCCATGTACAGATTTATCTTACACCCATATACAGATTTATCTTACACCCATATACAGATTTATCTTACACCCATATACAGATTTATCTTACACCCATATACAGATTTATCTTACACCCATATACAGATTTATCTTACACCCATATACAGATTTATCTTACACTTATATACAGATTTATCTTACACTTATATACAGATTTATCTTACACCAATATACAGATTTATTTTACACCAATATACAGATTTATCTTACACCCATATACAGATTTATCTTACACCCATATACAGATTTATCTTACACTTATATACAGATTTATCTTACACCCATGTACAGATTTATCTTACACCCATATACAGATTTATCTTACACCCATATACAGATTTATCTTACACCCATATACAGATTTAAGTAGTAATATATGAGCAGATCTCCCTACCAAGTGTTTTTTTGTGGATCTGACCTTGGAGTTTAGGCAATGGGTTACGACGTTGGATGAATTCGCCGAGTTTATATTGTATTTTACTTGAGGGGTACTTGAGTGGCATTTGAGTGGCATTTGAGTGGCATTTGAGTTTTGATTAGTTTTTTACTTAATTTGAACTTATATGGCATATAGATTTTGAATGTATGGCATTCAAGTTTTGATAACTTTTTTACATAACTCGAACTCATATGGTATCTTGAGAGAGAGGGGAGAGGAGAGAGGAGAGAGGAGAGATGGGAGATGAGAGAGGAGAGAGAGGAGAGAGATTTTTTAGTTTTCTATACATTCATGTATATATGGTTAGTTATGTACATATTTATGGCTATATTTATATCTACATAGAGAGAGGAGATATATCTACATTGAACAAATATATTGATCAAAAATGAAAATTATATGTTTATACACCTGATTACATAATGAGGGGTACTTGAGTGGCATTTGAGTTTTGATTATTTTTTTACTTAATTTGAACTTATGGCATATACATTTTGAATGCATGACATTCAAGTTTTGATAATTAATTTTTTTACATAACTCGAACTCATATGATATTTTGAGAGAAGAGAAGAATGAGGAGACTACATTGAATCAATATATGATTATATACATTTATTACATAATAAGTAGCAAAATATTCTTGTATAATATAGCTAGAGTTAGTAAATACTAAGTAATTCAAAGCACTACAACTTGTAATGACAATCAATGGTTGATAGTCTTTTTCTTTACAATGTTGTCATTGTTGTACTGATGTTATAACTAGGAAGGAAGACTTCTGTTCTATGTACTTTTGATTCCGTAATGAACTAAAATCAAAAGTTATGTATTAGTATAGGATGATTAAACAAAAATGTAAAATAATTACATAAATTTGAATTATAGTTCTTTTTACATTGGTTAGTTAACATTATATAGTAAAGAGAAGTAACTCACCAAGTTATATTATTCAGTTTGTTTTTTCTTGAGCATAATTTTCATCAAGCGTTTTTGATTCTCTCTCTTCTATCTAAAGCAAAACAAAAAATAATTGCTTTATATATAAATATTATCTAATTGGAAGTATTACTTATATCAGTTAGTTTACATTGAATAAAAAATACTCACTGTGTTGTCTTGTCTGACATGCTCTTTTTGAATATAGTTTTCACCAGGGGGCGTTGGTTCTCTCAAAGATGTAGAAGATGTGTTTCCCACTCCCATTGAAAGCACTAAGACCTTGTTCTCAACAACCTCATCTGTAGTAAAGTACTTCATCTGGTTGGAATCATCAAGTTTGTTGGATAGGTTTTGAGCCGTTTCTATCGCTTGTAATGCTGTGAATGTGATTATATCATGCCGATGATAACCAAATCTACTAACTTCACGATTTCTTACAAGTATGACTCCTGTTCCAATTTGTTTGATGTTGCTAGCGTGTTTTTCAGGTATATATAGAACTCCCATCATCAAACCATCATATTGCAAACATCTGTAGTTTACCAGTAGCGCATTCATCACCACATCTCCATTAGGTAATGTTAACTGAGTTGATATTTGAGGAGATTCAAAACTGATTACACTTCCAACAGCAAATTGCGAGAGCGTTGCGATACGAACCATACTGATCAACTGAGTAGGTGTTTTTTTTTTTATTAATCTACTTAGCTGTTTAGCTTCCTCAAGGGAAATATTGGATGGGAAGTTGATAGGGTGAAAGATTGGATGCTTGTCTGAATCGAATCCCATAAAAACCACCAGTTTTGGAACATCCGGTTGTGTTGGAGCTAATTTGTTGTAATCCTCATTTCTCACCATAGACCTCACTTGTCGTCTGTTGCCAAATGTTTCGATATTGTAGCGGATAATGCATAAGTTTTTATATACATCCTCAGCTGGTTGTTCGATGGAGACTATCTCGAGAAGTGACGGCGTTTGATTTAAGTGAAGTGGTTGAAACCTTCCAATCATTACTCTGTCATTGGTATCGCAAGAATTGAGCAAACTAGCAGCATTTTTTGACAAGCAGGAAAGATGAGAAGGAGATGGCGCTTTCAAAGTCCAAGTATAGTCAATCGTTTTATTTCTATCCGAATCCCATGGTTTTGGTCGAATTGTGTTCAGTTTCCTTCTTATTAGATGTGAATCAGGAGGGATATTTTCTTTATCATCAGAGTATGGCTCGAATGTTGAGAGAAATGAGGTATTACGGTCTTCATTCATATTCAGAGCGTTCAGTTGGAAGTTGGAACTGAAAAGAGAGTAAAAAATATGTAACAAATGGCTGGAATTTGAAAAATATTTTGAAAAGAATAAACTAACTAGATATTTATAAAATAAACACATAATCAAAACCATAATAATTTTTCTGATGCGGTATGGTGAAACTATTTGATCTTTTATTAATAAGAACAAAATATTAAAACATAAAATTAATTTTCTGAAGTATTATAGCAAAACTAGTTGAAGTTTTTATCAGTATATGTTAAAGAATTATTTAGTAATTCTCACCTTATTGAGTTTCAAGTAAATGTAGTAGTTGGTGTGTAGATGTTGCTTCCTTGCTAGCTATTGTAGAACTGGATGCTTTCTGTGTGAAAACACTGGTTCTTAAATAGCTAAAGCTGTACTAATTAACCCTATGAAACCTTTATAATATATCTATGACTCAGCAGTTTTTTCACGCGATATTCCCGCGAAAGCTTTGGTTTTTATTCGCGTGAAAATTATTTTTTTACTCCCGCGAAAGCAATGGTTTCTATTCGCGTGAAAATAAACTATTTATTCCCGCGAAAGCATTGGTTTGTATTCGCGTGAAAATAAAATATTTATTCCCGCGAAAGCAACGGTTTCCATTCGCGTGAAAATAAACTATTTATTCCCGCGAAAACATTGGTTTGTATTCGCGTGAAAATAAAATATTTATTCCCGCGAAAGCAACGGTTTCCATTCGCGTGAAAATGAAGTATTGATTCCCGCGAAAGCTTTGGTTTGTATTCGCGGGAAAATAAAATTTTTATTCCCGCGAAAGCAACGGTTTCTATTCGCGTGAAAATAAACTATTTATTCCCGCGAAAACACTGGTTTGTATTCGCGTGAAAATAAAATATTTATTCCCGCGAAAGCAACGGTTTCCATTCGCGTGAAAATAAAGTATTGATTCCCGCGAAAGCAACGGTTTCCATTCGCGTGAAAATAAAGTTTTGATTCCCGCGAAAGCTTTGGTTTGTATTCGCGGGAAAATAAAATTTCTATTCCCGCGAAAGCAAGGTTTTCCATCCGTGCGAAAATAAATTATTTTTTCCCGCGAAAACAATGGTTGGTATTCGCGTGAAAATAAAATATTTATTCCCGCGAAAGCATTGCTTTGTATTCGCGTGAAAATAAAATTTTTATTCCCGCGAAAGCAACGCTTTCTATTCGCGTGAAAATAAATTATTTATTCCCGCGAAAGCATTGGTTTGTATTCGCGTGAAAATAAAATATTTATTCCCGCGAAAGCATCGGTTTCCATTCGTGTGAAAATAAAATATTGATTCCCGCGAAAGCATTGCTTTGTATTCGCGTGAAAATAAAATTTTTATTCCCGCGAAAGCAACACTTTCCATTCGCGTGAAAATAAATTATCTATTCCCGCGAAAACATTGGTTTGTATTCGCGTGAAAATAAATTATTTATTCCCGCGAAAGCATTGGTTTGTATTCGCGTGAAAATAATTTTGTTATTCCCGCGAAAGCAACGGTTTCCATTCATGTGAAAATAATGCTGATTCATAGCAGTGCAACTTAAGCTATATAAGAAGCACTGTTTTCATACAGAAAGCATTCACTTCATCGTTAGTAACTGAAGGAAGAAGATCTACTACATCATCATCTACTACAACCCTCCTTCTTCATCATTTGAGTTACATAGGAAACAGCTGAAGTTCAAACAACTATGTATATAATTCATCTAATTCAAAGAACAACAAGTCTTCATTTATGATGTAAGTATTTATATTTCGTTTTAATTGTAATCAATTTAAGCGTGAAGACATTTTCTGAACAAAAAACAAGATTATTCACTATTTAAGATATCAAAAAATGATGTATGTAAGTTTTAATTATGGTTATTCTTATTATTTCAGAGGCTTCAAAATGAAAAAAGTACTCCTTCTTCATCCGAATTTTATAGAAAGCAGCTCTCAAGTTCAAACTAACTGAAGGAAGAAGATCTACTACATCATCATCTACTACAACCCTCCTTCTCCATCATTTGAGTTACATAGGAAACAGCTGAAGTTCAAACAACTATGTATATAATTCATTAAAGAAAAACAAGTCTTCATTTGTGATGTAAGTATTTATATTTTGTTTTAATTGTAATCGATTTAAGCGTGAAGACATTTTCTGAATAAAAAACAAGATTATTCACTATTTAAGATATCAAAAAAAATGTTGTATGTAAGTTTTAATTATGTTTATTCTTATTATTTCAGGACTTCAAAATGAAAATTGACTCCTTCTTCATCCGAATTTTATAGAAAGCAGCTCTCAAGTTCAAACTACTAGGAATATCATTCATTTTAATTCAAAAGAAAAGACAAGTCTTCATTTCTGATGTAAGTATTTACGTTCTATTATAATAGTAATCAATTCAAGTATATGAAAAAAAAATTGAAACCTTAGTCTTTTTTTATTTTTTTGCTATAAAGCATTATCATTTTTTTTTAGAATAACAACGAACTAGATCAAAGGAAAAGAACTTTCCAACAAAACTTCAACTTGAGTAATAACTGAAGCTACTACTTATATTATATATAAATAATGTGTCGAGTAACAAACAACAGATATGTAGCAAACACTATTTATAATGAAAAAAGAGAAATGCAAAAAACTCGAAATTGTTTTGAAAATACTAAAGACTGCGCTGAATGGATAGATGATAGTTTACTCGTTATTTCATCGTTGTTTTTACAACGAACTTTTCCTGATACCACTGCAATAACATATGTCGTTGCAACTTATCCGGATAATCACTGTAGTCTTTTGTCATTAAAATTACAAAAAACTATTGCGCAACTTTCCCCATCGGACTTTTTCAAGTTCATTTACAATGAACTCTCTTTTTATGAAAGAGAGGCTTTAATGCTTGATGAAAGTTATCGAAGAAAATCATTTCTTACAAATTGGAGACGAGTAGGTAAACATTGTGGTGAAAACATGGCTGCAGCTGGTTTCTATAACCTTGAAAAAGACAACGCTGTTCGATGTGTTTTTTGCCAAGGGGTATTACTAAACTGGAAGGATGAAGATGAACATCCGATGAAAGAACACGCTAAAAGTTTTCCGTTTTGTCGATTTGTTAGAGGATTTAACACTCACAATCGTCTGTATAGACCTAGGAAACTACTTGCAGATGAAATGAAAAACATCTCAATTGTCAAAAGTTATACGATGGAAGAACAAAAGATCAGAAGAGGAGATTTAACTGCAGAAGTATTACCTCTAGGTATATCAATTGATCGTGCTGATACACCACGTTTTGCTACTGAAACATCTAGAGAAGACAGTTTCAAACAATGGAAGGGTAAAGTCTCCATGAAACTCCTTTCCAATGCAGGTTTCTACTATACTAAGTTCGGGGATAGTGTGAAATGCTTCTTTTGCTCAGGTGAACTTAAAGAATGGAAAGAGAGTGATCTACCATGGGAGGAACACTGTCGATGGTTCCCAGACTGTTATTTTTTACTCGGGAGTAAAGGTGAAGAGTACGTTGAGGATGTTTACATGCGAACGGAAAAAGGCAAAAGGTGTAAGCGACGGATTGAAAAATATCGAGAAAAATTAAAACAAATAACTCGCAACAATGACACCGAAGAAATGAAACTTATTTGCAAAAAACTAGGATACAGTCAAAGCGATATCGAACAAGTTTTAGTGTTAAATGGAAAACCTTTTGAGCGAATAGGTTTTATGATTGAAGCCCTACATATTTTTGAAAATGATTTTACAACTGTTGAGAATTCGTCAACACTGTTAAAAAATGATGCTAAATCAATTGATTCGTTAAAAAAAGATAAAGATTCGCTGTTAAAAAATGATGCTAAATCAATTGATTCGTTAAAAAAAGATAAAGATCAGACTAAGCAAAGCAAACTCGCTCAATGTGTGTCTGAGACGCATGAAAAAAAAGTAATTGCAAATCATATCTCTCTTCCGTGTGGTCATCTCATTTACTGTAGTGAGTGTAAGGAAAAAGCGCTTACTGAATGCTCATCAGAAGTAAAACCTTGCCCAATCGATGGTTGTCAGGTTGAAATTAAAGCATTTATGAAGATCTACATGAGCTAGCATAACAATTAACCTCAAAAAAAAGAAAAAATAATGAATGATTAAATAGATGTTTCAATTTGAAAACGTATCATTCGCGTTTTGTAATTTAACGGAATAACAACAAATATGCTACGTGTTGAAGACTTTGCTCACCAAGAAGCTTCCGATGCTATAGGTCCTAAGACTTTTTTGGCTGAGGTTTCTGATGAAATGTTGAGGATTTATTTTACGGAGGAATGTGTATACTGTGTACTAGGAGGAAGTTTTTACAAGCAAGCAACCAATCTATCGCTACTAAACTGTTACTGTTCACACGTTGATGACAAATGTATCACTTGTAAAAGATATGCTGAAATGGTTGAAGGCGCTACACCTACCAAAAAAGAATTGGGTGATGCTATCGACTGGATTGATAGAAGACAAGTTTTGAAAAATGCTAAAATGGGTTTTTTGGTGCATGATGAATGGATTAATGCTTTTTTGGATCTTTCCACTGATGATTTGAAGTCTCCATTTTTGTTAACAAATTTGAGAGCACGATTAAATCCCTACCTATTACCTACTAGTCAGAGCAAACTGGCTTATCAACGACTAAAGGATAAATTACTTGCGATAGCAGAAGGATATCCATACGCTTACACTCTTGATGAAAAAGAAGACTCAGTCAACCCGATAATAACTATTGATTCGACAAATATATCTGAAGACTCATAAAAGAACTGCTACAAAAAAAGTTGCTTCATTTATCTCTGAACTACAGCAGAAACATGAGTGGAAAAACTCAAGGATTCAAGTCAATCGGTACATTGGCTGATTTTGTTCCTAAGTTCATAAGGACTCATTTTGAACACATTCCTTTAGAGCGTTCGAATCCTCTTTTTGTTCAACTCATCACCGAAGAAGTATTTTATTTTGTGTTAGGATTCAATCTAGTTCGTAAATCAATACAAAGCATGCTTTTGAGCTGTAATTGTATTTCAAGAGCAAATCCTCTCGAATGCTTAAACTGTTCTAGGAGCTTTGATCCAAAAGTATGCTGTCCGCAAGACAAGTTGATAGATTTTGAAGATCTCAAAAGAGCGATCGAACTGGTTGATATAAAGCAGTGTTTGAAAGATGCTGAACTGGGTGATTTGATAGATATTTCGATTTTAAGAGGTTTGACTTCATTTCGCTGGACAGGAACACATGTTCTTTTGTCTCAATCTCGATTGGAACCATACTTACATTTTGGTAACCACTTTGATGAGATTGTTTCACATCTTCAAAATCGGTTGAGAGAGCTGAACAAGTCGCTAGCCTCTTACATATAAATAGAAAAAAACATCAAGAAAGAAAGTATTCAACTTTCAACACTGAAAGCGAAAACATTTTAAAAAAATGAGCTGCGTATTTATCTTGCTACTGGCACTAACATTTCCCAATGTTAGTGGAGTATTCTATACCAACGAAATTGATGAATGTATAGCCGGAGTTATGGATAAAAATGATGTCTTGTTTTTTTCACCTTTCAAAAGGACTATACGATATAAAGATGAAAATGGAAAAAACTGTGTGCGACTCTACCCTCCCGACTTATTATATTGTGGTTTTTTCATCCCTCCAAGCGCTTCTTGGATCTGCAAGGAAATAACTTCTACAGATTCTGTGTCTTGTGATACACCAACAAAATACACTCTGAATCAGGAGGAATGCGCAATAGGGGTTAAAAATAATACGGAAGGTCTTACTCAAAATACAAAACTATTTTGGAATGATGAATTATGTGTATTTGAATACAACACCTCACGTTTGATTTGTCCGCCAACAGAAGAGTTTGAGACAACCAACTTTGCATGTGTGGAATGCAATCATTTGACCAACAGGGAGTCGAAAATAGCTACTATCATCACTAACATCAATGGTATTGAAGGTGTAAATTTGTCATTTTCGAGTTTTGAAAGTTTGAAGTCTGTTCAAAACAAGATTATCATCAGTATCACATGTCAAGGAGATAGCAAAGACAAATGCAATCCCAAGGTTATAAATATAGAGCTTTAGTTGAAGCATATTAACCAAAGACCACCGAAATGCAAGACAGTTAACTCTAGATGATGAAAGCATAAACTAGGTTAAA
Organism: Cryptosula pallasiana; assembly: GCA_945261195.1. Taxonomy (NCBI): domain Eukaryota; kingdom Metazoa; phylum Bryozoa; class Gymnolaemata; order Cheilostomatida; family Cryptosulidae; genus Cryptosula; species Cryptosula pallasiana. Next base: position 30,800,189 of record OX183130.1, read on the forward strand.
AGTCTCTCTCTCTGAATAAAAAAATGAGATATTGCATCTATCTCCTATTATTCCCAATCTTAAGCGGTTATTGTCTTGTAACCGAGTTTACACCATTCACTTTATCTCATAGAGCGTCTGGATGTTTTCGGGGAATTCTTAATATGGAAGCGGTTGATTCAGCAACTCGTATTTTAAGAAAAAACTTAAAATATCGTTTGCGTAGACTCACATGTTTCATGGAACCTACTCACCTACGTAGAAGCTGTGACACTCGTGATATGTGGCCTCAACACTACTTTGTTTGCAAAACCGATGAAGCTTTAAATTACATTCGTTTATACGATGAAGGATTACTAACTACGACTCGAAGAACAACTCCAACAACAACAACTACAACTCCACATACAACGACAACAATCACCACAACTCCACAGACAACGACGACAACAACCCCGACGACAACCACTACAAACAAGCCAGTAGTTCCGGCTTTATCACCGTCAATTCCATCTCTTCCACAAGCTCTGGGTTTAGTCGATTTAATTTTGGAACAACCAAGCCCTACAAACTCTACTATATACAATTCTGATTGTGTGTGTGATAGATACATCATATGCGAAAACAATTCAGTATCAATTACAAATTCAACACCATCGATTTATAGAGTTTTTATTTATAATGATTTGGAGGGTTTTTCAAAACTTTCTCTGTCTATATCGGAAAATAGTAAACTTAAGCTTGAAGAAAATCTTCTCATCATCATTGAACCTGAATGTGATGATATTTCTTGTAAAGTCATCAAATACTTTACAAATTAAAAAGTTTTTATAGACTTTAACTCTATATATTCAACTTATTACACTCTATTATGATATCTATTTTATCACATTCTCCTTTTTTTGTAAATTTGTACAATTAGATGAAATTTAACCATTTAGAGAATGATTTCTTTTTGCAAAAAAATTTATGAAAATTGAATGAAATGAAAAAAAGACTATGTATTAATTGTTATTACTTAGTATTTACTGACTCTAGCTATATTATATGAGATTTTCCCTACTTATTACATAATAAATGTATATATTCACATATTCTTTCATTTTTAATCACTGTATTTATTCAATGTAGATATATCTCCTCTCTCTCAAGATATCATATGAGTCGGAATTACAGAAAATTATCAAACCTTAAATGTCTTACATTCAAAATCTAGATACCCTATGAGTTATAATTATGTATACAGTTACTCCCTACTTATTATGTAATCAGGTATATAATCATATAATTTTCATTTTTTGATCAATATATTTGTTCAATGTAGATATACCTCCTCTCTCTATGTAGATATAAATATAGCCATAAATATGTACATAACTAACCATATATACATGAATGTATAGAAAACTAAAAAATCTCTCTCCTCTCTCATCTCCCATCTCTCCTCTCTCCTCTCTCCTCTCCCCTCTCTCTCAAGATACCATATGAGTTCGAGTTATGTAAAAAAGTTATCAAAACTTGAATGCCATACATTCAAAATCTATATGCCATATAAGTTCAAATTAAGTAAAAAACTAATCAAAACTCAAATGCCACTCAAATGCCATTCAAATGCCACTCAAGTACCCCTCAAGTAAAATACAATATAAACTCGGCGAATTCATCCAACGCCGTAACCCATTGTCTCAACTCCAAGATCAAATCCACAAAAAAACACTTGGTAGGGAGATCTGCTCATATATTACTACTGATTTATCTTACACCCATATACAGATTTATCTTACACCCATATACAGATTTATCTTACACCAATATACAGATTTATCTTACACCCATGTACAGATTTATCTTACACCCATATACAGATTTATCTTACACCCATATACAGATTTATCTTACACCCATATACAGATTTATCTTACACCCATATACAGATTTATTTTACACCCATATACAGATTTATCTTACACTTATATACAGATTTATCTTACACCCATATACAGATTTATCTTACACCCATATACAGATTTATCTTACACCCATATACAGATTTATCTTACAACCATATACAGATTTATCTTACACCCATATACAGATTTATCTTACACCCATATACAGATTTATCTTACACCCATATACAGATTTATCTTACACCCATATACAGATTTATCTTACACCCATATACAGATTTATCTTACACCCATATACAGATTTATCTTACACCCACATACAGATTTATCTTACACCCACATACATACAGATTTATCTTACACTTATATACAGATTTATCTTAAACCCATATACAGATTTATCTTAAACCCATATACAGATTTACCTTACACTTATATACAGATTTATCTTACACCCATATACAGATTTATCTTACACCCATATACAGATTTATCTTACACTTATATACAGATTTATCTTACACCCATATACAGATTTATCTTACACCCATATACAGATTTACCTTACACCCATATGCAGATTTACCTTACACCCATATACAGATTTATCTTACACTTATATACAGATTTATCTTACACCCATATACAGATTTATCTTACAACCATATACAGATTTATCTTACACCCATATACAGATTTATCTTACACCCATATACAGATTTATCTTACACCCATATACAGATTTATCTTACACCCATATACAGATTTATCTTAAACCCATATACAGATTTATCTTAAACCCATATACAGATTTATCTTACACCCATATACAGATTTATCTTACACCAATATACAGATTTATCTTACACCCATATACAGATTTATCTTACACCTATATACAGATTTATCTTACACCCATATACAGATTTACCTTACACTTATATACAGATTTATCTTACACCCATATACAGATTTATCTTACACCCATATACAGATTTATCTTAAACCCATATACAGATTTATCTTAAACCCATATACAGATTTATCTTACACCCATATACAGATTTATCTTACACCAATATACAGATTTATCTTACACCCATATACAGATTTATCTTACACCTATATACAGATTTATCTTACACCCATATACAGATTTACCTTACACTTATATACAGATTTATCTTACACCCATATACAGATTTATCTTACACCCATATACAGATTTATCTTACACCAATATACAGATTTATCTTACACCCATGTACAGATTTATCTTACACCCATATACAGATCTATCTTACACCCATATACAGATTTATCTTACACCCATATACAGATTTATCTTACACCCACATACAGATTTATCTTACACCCATATACAGATTTATCTTACACCCATATACAGATTTATCTTACACCCATATACAGATTTATCTTACACCCATATACAGATTTATCTTACACCCATATACAGATTTATCTTACACCCATATACAGATTTATCTTACACCCATATACAGATTTATCTTACACCCATATACAGATTTATCTTACACCCATATACAGATTTATCTTACACCCATAGACGCTATAATCACTCCGATTGCACCGGTTTTAATATCAATACAAAATTCCTCTTCAGCATTTAAAATATTGTCGTCATGTCTTTCTTGTAGTAGAGGAGGAGTATCCTAGATCGATGGGAAAGATAAGTAATGCTAAACCAACGATTCGAGACAAATTTGCATCATCATTGTATGGCAACTCGACAAAAGACAAAATGGTGAGAGATATGGAGAGAATCCAGAATGCTTTGTTTGGAATGGCAATGTAAATCGAAATGATTTGTTCGATTACAAAAAGTCAGATGAAAATGTTCAAAGCACAGAAAACTATTGAAGCGATGTGGGAAAAATTAGGGGGGGGGGGGGGAGTACAAAAAAAATAACCAGAGAAGTAAAGCTCCACTAAAAAACCTTAACTCTCACCGTCATCACCGTTTGCTAGAAATACAATTACCAATAATGAGGATGCGTCTCTTTTACCAGAATGTATGGAAAATCCTAGTAAGAGGTTTAATAAAAAGAGATAGTTTGACACCAAAGACTGGGAACAGAACGACATCAAAAATATTGACGATGATAGTGATAAAGATTCAGACAGAATAACACATTCGTTGAAAGATTTAAAAAAATTATCCAACATAGCAGCTAGCAAAGTCGATCAAGCGATAAGTGTAAAAACGTTGTATCAATTGAGAGACTCTGGAAACCCGATTGAGATGTTGACAAGATAAAACTCAAGGGCAGGATGGCTTAGCACTAAGCTTTCAAAAGATTTGTTGCGAGATGCACTGACCAATAAAGACTTGGTAAAAATAAACACAAGATAAATGCCGCAGATTTAAAAGTCTGCTCACCACTCAAGGAATCACAATTGTCAGGAGATCCTCATGACAACCTTTTTTAGCTACTAACATGTTTGCTAAAATGTGTCTTTTTTATAGTATGTACAACTTTGTACGAGGAACATACGTATGAACGTAAGTACAACAAAACCTTTCTTGCATATGGTTATTTAACTTTTAATGAATTTAAATTAGTCATTACTAAATGCATGTTATATTTTAGATCAGCCCCATAACATAATCCTAACAAGTTTTATAACAGCAATAGTTGAAAAAAGTGGAGGGGAGAATAAATTGAGCAGAGCTGATGTTTGCTTCAAATGTAAGTCTTATTTGTTAATGTATATAGGAAAAAAATAATTTGAAATGTTATCAGAATATTGCTGTATGTAACACATGAGTTGTTATTTTGTAGCTATGGATAGTAAGGATGTACAATGCTTTTTATCAGTATTGACAATACTGTTGATAAAGTATTGAACTATTTTAATAGATGAAACACTTATAAGCTGTAGCAACAAGGTATCTTGCCCACTTTGTGGTGAGGTATTTAAAACAGAGGATATAAACGAACCAGGTAGAGTTATGTTGAGACATTTTTATGCCCAGTTGTTTATTTTTTGCTGCTTATGTGGAAAATCTGAGACAAATTTGAGAAATGTCCAACGACGCAAATGCATTATTCATTCAAACGCAATTTTTGTTGTTGATGTTGCTGGTTACAATAACTTTGTATTATTAATTATTAAAAACTATTTTGCTTCTACTAAGGAATTAGATTTTTCAAAAACTTTTTCATTAGAGCATCTCTATCCTATAGAGGGTTGTTTGTTGAAATAAAATTATTTTAAATTGGTAGTAGTTGGTTTAAAATAACTATAAGATCTGCTGATGGAAATCTAAGGGTTTTACTCAATAGACAAATTAAAAAACAAAAATTAAATGGCTTAAAAGCGCTTGTAACTTCAGATTTTGAAGATGTTTTTAAATGAAATGCTAAAAGCAATACTAGTGAAAAAATTGAGCTAAGCCCCGTTATAGTAATTTTAGATGTGCAATCAGCAATTAAAAAAAAGGTTGATAGTTCTGTCAAATTAAAGTTATATGACCTTGGAGAAAAAGATAAAAAATCCAGAGTTTTGTTAGGAAGAAATTTATGTTTTAACAGCTTTGATATGAGATTTTTAAATTGTTTATTTATCTATATTTACATATTTTTACCATTAATCTTAAACATATTTTATATATTACCATATTCATAATATTCTACCACAAAACTTTTATGCAATTTTATGACATGTACAATCCACATACGGTTTTTAAATACAAACTAGCTATGATTAAAGTATTACTCTTATCCATGATTTGCTACTGGTGCTTACATCAATATATACATATAAATATTGTTACTGACTGGTTTTATTGGTTTGTTACCCAGTGTGAAAATACATACTATGTGTAGCATAGCAACTGTTTTTCTTCATCTGTTTACTTTTTATACTTTGTTGAAATAAACTGTTGTCTAACTTTATAGCGCAACCAAGCTATAGCAAAAACAAGTTTTGCAACTATAATGTCTCAGCTATGAACTCGGTATGCACAAACTATAAAACTGTGTGTTATAAAGTCTAACAAAAGTCAAAAGCAACAACCAGCAGTAACTAATTCAAAACAATGATGGCACAGAATGCAAAAACTTGAAGTTGATTGTCTACAAAAGTGAGAGTGTAACTTTTAAAAGCTTTGCAGTTGCCTTGTTAGTGTTAAAACTAAGCAAAACTGCATCTTGTCAAAAGTTGCAGAGTTGTCTTAATAACGTGAGCACAACTTCTCAAGTAGTAATATATGAGCAGATCTCCCTACCAAGTGTTTTTTTGTGGATTAGACCTTGGAGTTGAGACAATGGGTTACGGCGTTGGATGAATTCGCCGAGTTTATATTGTATTTTACTTGAGGGGTATTTGAGTGGCATTTGAATGGCATTTAAGTGGCATTTGAGTTTTGATTAGTTTTTTACTTAATTTGAACTTATATGGCATATAGATTTTGAATGTATGGCATTCAAGTTTTGATAACTTTTTTACATAACTCGAACTCATATGGTATCTTGAGAGAGAGGGGAGAGGAGAGAGGAGAGAGGAGAGATGGGAGATGAGAGAGGAGAGAGAGAGAGGAGAGAGATTTTTTAGTTTTCTATACATTCATGTATATATGGTTAGTTATGTACATATTTACGGCTATATTTATATCTACATAGAGAGAGGAGATATATCTACATTGAACAAATATATTGATCAAAAATGAAAATTATATGATTATATACCTGATTACATAATAAGTAGGGAAAATCTTCTGGAGAGAGGGGAGAGGAGAGATGAGAGAGGAGAGAAGAGAGAGGAGAGAGAGGAGAGATTTTTTTTAGTTTTTTATACATTTATGTATATATGGATAATAATGTACATATTTATGGATATATTTACATTTACATCATTGAATAATATACATTTATTACATAATAAGTATATTAAATGCTATAAAATATGTTGGAAAATTACCAAATTAGACCTCTAGATGGTTAAAATCTACAGTATTTGGGAAATAACTGCAAGAGAGGAGAGAGGAGTATTTGGTAGAGGAGAGAGTATGTTGAGAGAGAGGAGAGATAAAAAGAGGAGAGAGGAGAGAGGAGATATATCTACATTGAATAAATACAGTGATTAAAAATGAAACAATATGTGAATATATACATTTATTGTGTAATAAGTAGGGAAAATCTCATACAATATAGCTAGAGTCAGTAAATATTAAATAATACAAACTTAGGAAGGAAGACTTCTGTTCTATGTACTTTTGATTCCATAATGAACTAAAATAAAAAGTTATGTATTAGTATAGAATGGTTAAACAGAAATTTAAAACAACTACAAACTCTTACTAAATAGTACTTTTTTATTAATTATTACCTTATCATCAAAAATTGACTGTTAATCGGATGTTTTTGTAGCTTTTTGTGTCTTACGTTGTTGAGTCCTTACCCTTCTAGCTTGTCTTTGAGCGGACTGTCGCTGCATGTTTCTTCTTTTTAGAGCAAGTTCTTTACGAGCACACTCGATAGAAATTGGTGTGTTCACCTGTTGTAGTTGATATTGTCGTTGTTGTAATACATAATGTAATCTCTGAATGTCTGACGTAACATCATTCCCTAAGAGCTTTAATGTTAGAAAAGATTCAGTTCGAAAACTATTTAGCTGCTCTATCAAGTCTTTCTGTATGAATTTACAATTGTTTGAGATAATTCGCACTCTCTCTTCAATTTTCTTATTGCATATGTTTTGTAGAAGTATCAAGTCCTCTTGAGTCAAAGATTTAGGCTGAGTTTCTGATTCTGTGTTGTTAACTATTTCCATTTTTTGTCATTGAATCTGAAAAAAAAAAAAAAAAACAGATGATTAATTTTGTTCAGTTGTTTTAGTATAATAAATAATATATGAGTAAAAACTGTAATTTATTAAGTTTTTACCTTGATGCTCTTCTAATAGCTGTAGTAGATGTTGCTTCTCTGATAGCTGTTGTAGAACTGGATGCTTTCTGTGTGAAAACTATGGCTCTTATATAGCTAAAGTTGTACTGATTAAACCCTATGAACACCATCTCGTGTCAATCTCTATGAATCAACATTTGTTCACGCGAAGGAAAGTCAATGCTTTCGCGGGAATAAATAAATAATTTTCACGCGAACACAAACCAATGCTTTCGCGGGAATAAATAAGCTATTTTCACGCGAATGGAAATCGTTGCTTTCGCGGGAATAAATAATTTATTTTCACGCGAATAGAAACCAATGCTTTCGCGGGAATAAAGAATTTATTTTCACGCGAATAGAAACCAATTCTTTCGCGGGAATAAATAATTTATTTTCACACGAATAGAAACCAATGCTTTCGCGGGAATAAATAAGCTATTTTCACGCGAATGGAAACCGTTGCTTTCGCGGGAATAAATAATTTATTTTCACGCGAATAGAAACCAATGCTTTCGCGGGAATAAATGATTTTATTTCCCGCGGATGAAAGTCAATGTTGTCGCGGGAATAAATACTTTATTTTCACGCGAATGGAAACCGTTGCTTTCGCGTGAAAATAAAATATTTATTCCCGCGAAAGCATTGGTTTCTATTTGCGTGAAAATAAAGTATTTATTCCCGCGAAAGCAACGGTTTGTATTCGCGTGAAAATAAAGTATTTATTCCCGCGAAAGCAACGGTTTCCATTCGCGTGAAAATAAAGTATTTATTCCCGCGACAACATTGACTTTCATCCGCGGGAAATAAAATCCTTTATTCCCGCGAAAGCATTGGTTTCTATTCGCGTGAAAATAAAATATTTATTCCCGCGAAAGCAACGGTTTCCATTCGCGGGAAATTAAATCATTTATTCCCGCGAAGGCAACAGTTTGCATTCGTGTGAAAATAAAGTACTTATTCCCGCGAAAGAATTGGTTTCTATTCGTGTGAAAATAAATTATTTATTCCCGCGAAAGCATTGGTTTCTATTCGCGTGAAAATAAAATATTTATTCCTGCGAAAGCAACGGTTTCCATTCGCGTGAAAATTATTTATTTATTCCCGCGAAAGCATTGGTTTGTATTCGCGTGAAAATAATTCATTTATTCCCGCGAAACCATTGACTTTCCTTCGCGTGAACAAATGTTGATTCATAGAGATTGACACGAGATGGTGTTCATAGGGTTTAATCAGTACAACTTTAGCTATATAAGAGCCATCGTTTTCACACAGAAAGCATCCAGTTCTACAGCGACTAACAGAGGAGCAACATCTACTACAGCTATTAGGAGAGCAACAAGGTAAGAAGCACTAAAATAATTATTTGTTTTTAATTAATTGAAACATCTAGGTTTTTGAATCTTAGTTTTTAAAAACAATCTTTTAATAAAACAATAGTTTCAGTATATTTACATCATTAAACTAAGTTCTTTTACTTTTTGCAGGTATGATGACATCACACTCCAAAGCACTTCCTAAGCTCCATATTGAACCAATCACAGCTACCAACAACACTAACGCTATTTCCACTACAACCATCATTTCCACCACCAACGGCATTCACATTGATGATAGAAGATCCAATCCTAACACCTTTAATGATACATCTTCTCGCTCAAACACCAATGCTCATGCTGATATAGCAATGAACCATCATGTAGTTTCAGCTGACTCTCCTTTGAGTCCCACACCGGACTACACATATCTGCATGAGAACAGTGAAGTCAAACGAACGGAGGATATCAAAAAACCGACAGTGACATTATCTCAAGCTTCAATTTCCTTTTTATTCAGCAACAGCAAGAATAATACCGTAAACAAACTTAGAGAGTTTGAATTGCTCGAGATGGCTGGAATAATGACAGGAGCTATGCAGAAAGGAATGTTGGAAATCGGAAATTTTGTGAGTTTGTTGGATTTACCAATTCCTACGATATTGGAGGTTTTCGATGTTAATTACGTTGAAGATTATGGTATATTGGACTATGAATATGTTTTAAAAAACAATCATCGAATTCGAGTCAAGTCACTGATTGACAAAGAACTTACGATGGAGCTACAGGAACTTGATCCCTGCTCTTCACAAATCCTAGTGTACATGGGAAAGCTAGAAGAAAATCAACCCGATCTACGTATTGTAGGAGATAATCATCGTCATCAAGGGCTAAAACAACGAGTTATAGCCAAAATCTTGAGAAAAAAATCATTGAAACAGTTGCAAACATACTTTGATATCATCACTTTCGATAATATTCCTGTCAACACTCTTCTGACATTCACTAGACTTTCAGTTTGGAAAAATTTGAAGTCGAAGCAGCGAAAACGAAAACAAGATACATCGCCTTTACGTATCACTCACACTGTCACTTACAGATACATGATGAATGACGGATCTTTGATGACTGGGAAGATTGTTGTCCCTCCTGAGAACGTTTTGAAGATCAAAAATCATGAATGTGGTATGATCCACTATAAAAGTACGATGACAACTGAAAGCGGCACAAAGAAACACATTCTCACGATTCTGAGTGTTGAAGAAGCTTTGATGCTTCTATCTACTTCAAGTGAAAAAGAAGGAATAGCTTTCAGACTTTCTCTATTTGATGATGCTGAGCTGATGAAAAGTTATGATGATGATGTTGCTGCTGATGATGATAGTAGTAATATATGAGCAGATCTCCCTACCAAGTGTTTTTTTTGTGGTTCTGGCCTTGGGGTTGAGGCAATGGGTTACGACGTTGGATGAATTCGCCGAGTTTTTATTGTATTTTACTTGAGGGGTACTTGAGTGGCGTTTTGAATGGCATTTAAGTGGCATTTGAGTTTTGATTGTTTTTTTACTTGATTTGAACTCATATGGCATCTAGATTTTGAATGTATGGCATTTAAGTTTTGATACTTTTTTCACATAATTTGAACTCATATGGTATCTTGAGAGAGAGGAGAGAGAAGACAGAGAGGAGAGAGGAGAGAGAAAGGAGAGAGGAGTTTTATCTACATTGAATAACTATATTGATCAAAAATGAAACATTTTATGATTATATACATTGATTACATAATAAGTAGGGAAAATCATCCTATATAATATAGCTAGAGTCAGTAAATACTAAGTAATACAAAGCACTACAACTTGTAATGATAATCAATGTATACATACATATGGTATCTTGAGATAAAGAAAGAGAGAGAGGAGAGAGGGAGAGAGAGAGAGAGGAGAGGAGGAAGAAAGAGAGGAGAGAGGAGAGAAGAGATATATCTACATTGAATAAATATATTGATCAAAAATTAATCATTATATGATTATATACATTTATTACATAATAAGTATGGAAAATCTTCCTATATAATATACCTTTACAATAATGTTTTTGATGTACTGATGTTTGGTAAAAAAAACTACATTAGTTAAGTTTTAAATTCATATGAAAAAAATTTGTGTCAATTTAGTATCTACTCCCAGGACTGAAACTCCCCCTAAAATAACCCATAAGACTCAGCCTAAAAACAAGTTTTAGGGGGGTGTTTTTGCGCAAGGTACAATAAAAATAACTGTGTTTGTATATATCTAGAGAGAGTGTTTAGAGGAGAGAGAGGAGACTTGAGCATAAATATCCCTGGTAAATTATTTATTTACAATATTATTTGTAATTATTAGTGAAAGAAATTATGAAATACTAGCGAGTAATTAAGTAATTCAGTAAGGAAATTGGTTGGAAACGTAGTAATATTATTTAAATACAGCATTGCTTTGCAACAATGATTAATAAAAACAATTATGGATGTTGGTGAGTAATTAAGTAATCTAGTAAGGAAAACTGATTGAAAATCACGGTAATATTTGGTAAAAGATACTTGCAACATGTTTTATCAGCGAAAAAATCAAACAATTTTCAAATGTTTACGAGTAACTAAGCAATTTAGCAGGAAAAACCAACTGAAACGCGCAATATCCGTTTTTGAAATATTTACGATAAACACAATTGGGATATTACTGTTATCAAAGAAATCAAGCGAGTATCAAATGTTTACGAGTAACTAAGTGTTTAAGTTGAAAAAAAACGATTGAGATCATGTGACATCCGTTACAAAATATTTTACGTCAAGTTACCAACGAGAAAATAAATATTTCTTAGAATATCCGCTATAGCGAGTTACGATAATTTTTACGCACCTTGAAGGTTTTCAGTCCATTTTCAGTCAGATCAAAATTTATGCGAGACGTTTTAGGTATTATTTCAGTTGACGTAATGTTAACACGTCATTTTTAAAAAGTAATTAATTATAATGTAGCGCAAGTGTCCCGCAAGTGTCATTTTACTAATAAACTCATTCCAGAAAAGACATTAATCATCATCTCGCTTAATCCTATATGTTTTGATCTTTTTAATATCAAGTGTGTCGCTCGAGAAAAGTCATTAGTTACACCTAAGCACTATTTATTATCATGCTATTTCTATTTAAAACAAAAACAACAAACATCCATAGATGACGGAATTATAGGTCGAATTCAACCTAAAAAGGAAGAGAACTTGATTGCATCTATCTCCTGTTTTTTATTGTTTCATACAGCCTTCCACCAAAACGGATTTGTGGTTTTACTTTTAATCCTAGCTATCTCCGCTATCATCTAAAAAACATGAGCAAAGCATGACTTTATCCACTTGTTTTATTAGTTAGACTGTTACTTTTTTTAAAATATCTCATTGTTTTTTGTGTGAAATAATAATGTATCAACATACATAGTATATTTTCTATTTTTAGGAAGCTGTTTTGTCTAATAAATCAAGAGTTATATGTTACATATACATATTTAAATGCTATCAGATATCTTTAAAGTGTTTATTACATTCCTAACTCATACTTAATGTTGTAAACTATAATTGGAGCTCTCACATTTTAATTTACTGTCTGATGATATAAAGATGGAGCTACACTACATCATTGTTTTGCTGATGATGTGTCTATATGATTGTTTGTGGTAGTGTGTGTTATAGTAGAGTATATCAATAAACTGCAATTGAACTAGTTATTAAATGCTATCAGTACCTGTAAAGTATTTTATTACATTCCGAACTCATACTTAATGGTGTAAACTATAATTGAAGCTCTCACATATTAATTTACTGTCTGATGATATAAAGATGGAACTACACTACATCATTGTTTTGCTGATGATGTGTCTATATGATTGTTTTGTGGTAGTGTGTGTTATAGTAGAGTATATCAATAAACTGCAATTGAACTAGTTATTAAATGCTATCAGTACCTGTAAAGTATTTTATTACATTCCGAACTCATACTTAATGGTGTAAACTATAATTGAAGCTCTCACATATTAATTTACTGTCTGATGATATAAAGATGGAACTACACTGCATCATTGATTTGCTGTTGATGTGTCTATATGAAAATTGTTGCTATAAAAATATGTTTGAAGGATGTGAGGTGTCATTCAAATGAAATGTAAGTTTCATCCTAGCTAGTTATATTTAAAAGAGGTTGTAAAATTTGTTTATCCAACGCTCTACATTCAAAAATTTTAGCTTGATGGAAAGACAGTTTACAGGAGTGTTTGTGGTGGTTAAGCTTATTAAACTATTTAATCTCTATCTTCCTATTTTTTTTTAACCAACTTCCTAATTGTCTTCCACTTTTTTAAAAAACAATATCATTTATCATAGTAATAATCAGAAAATCAGTCTACAAATTAATCTTGATAAATGACTTCAATGTTTTGTATATAAGAGAAACTATTTTTTTTAAACAGTATCAGTTTTCATTTATAATTCATATTAAGTATTACTCTGCAAAACAACAATGGCTAGCAATATCCCTACAACAAATGAGTAAGTTATTTATACTATCTTTTACAATTTTGTTGCAGTTACATTTATAAATTTATACAAATGTATATATATATATATATTACTTGTAGGTCTACATCCTCAAATGTTGCATTAGAATTAAATATAGACGAAATAGATTTCAGTGCTAATGTAAGTATATTATTGAAACTTTATTATTCAATATTCAACTGTATTATATAGAGTTTTTAAATAATTACAATCTTGATTTATTGTTTTATTAAGTTCTACCGATGATGAAACACTAAGGTGGCTGGAGGAGTGTTTTGAAGATGAAGAGAAGACGGAAAAGAGCGAAGTTAGCACACATATTGCTATGAGTAAGTTTTTCTGTTTTATGAAAAATGTAAATTTGTCTGTAGGTACAATAATAATGACTTTACATTTACTATGTTATTTTTTTGTAGAAAAAGTATCTTCACGTTTCATAGGTAGCAAGCAATGTGTTGGGAAGGACGAAAACTTCCTGTGCTATGAACGGAACACATTTGAATGTAAGTATGATGAAAATATTACTTACTATATACTCATTCAATTTATAAAAAATTTTTCGAATTTTTTCAAAAAAATAGCATAACTACATTCGTATTTTCTATTTTAGTTCAAGCAGAGAATCCTGAATTAAGGGAGTATAGAGAATTAAGTCTTTTAGACGGGAATATAAAAGAAGATAGAGAGTGTTTTAAGTGTAAGTGACATACATTATCTTTATATATATATACATATAGCATGCTTAAGAAAGTTATCTATATATGATGAGAATTTGTTTATTTTGTTTGTAGATATTGATAACAAAAGCCCTAGGTATTTCCTTTCAGTGCTCTCATTGCTGTTGATCGCATATGGCACAAAGATGTTGAGTGAAGCACTGGAAGGAAACAAAAACAACGTCTCTTGTATATTTTGTGGTAAGAAGTTTAAATTAGGGGGATTGCATGAGCCTGGCCGAGTTCTTTCAAGACATTTTTGTGCTCACTTGTTTATTTATTATTGTTTATGTGGAAAATCGCATACAACTTTGAGAGATCTTCAGCAACATAGTTGTATTTTAAAAACTAAAATGTTTTTTATTGTTGATATTGCTAGTTACAATAATTTTGTTTTATTTATTAATAGAAAATATTCTGAATTACTTATGGATATTACTTTTCCGAAAAAATTTGCGTTAGTGTATCTCTATCCAATAGAAGGTTATTTTTCTGAAAACATTGTTCTAGATTTTGAATTAGGGAGTAAATGGTTGGCGATAGCTAAAAAACCTGCTGCTGAAGATCGAAAACTTTTGATTAAAAACCAGTGTAAAAAAATGAGAGCGCTTATATCTTCAGATTCTGATCTTTCAGAAACTGAAGAAAGTAATAATGACTTAATTTCTGTTGCTAGTTCACAGTGCAGTCCAAAAACCAGTGTTTTAGAATCTAATACTATAACAGTTAAACCTCAAACCCAAGTAGATTTAAAAGAAAGCCAAAAGATTGATGATAAGAAAATTGATTTAACTTCACTTAAATTAATTTTGAATATAAAAGATGGACTGAAAAAAAAAGGTTTTAATGATTGTGTTAAATTGAAATTAGCGTCTATTAGACGAAAAATGCAGAAAAACTCAGACTTTTCTCAAGAAGAAGTTCTTGTACTAACTGCACTCTTAGGTGAGTTTTAAAATTTTTATTTCACTATATTTTTTAATATTATCATGGCTCTGGAATAGGTCTTATGCAACTACCCTATTTTATAATTTCTTACCACAAAATATATAGTGAATAGGATGTTTTTTTTATAAATACTCTCTCTATATATATATATATTATATATACAGACAATAGTCTGTGTTTTTATGAATACATTTCATGTAAAAAATGTTCTGTCATTTGTTTACCATAGACTTTATGCAACTATCCTATTTTACAAGTTCTTACCACAAAATATATAGTTAATAGGCTGTTTTTTATAAATACTCTCTATATATATTATATATACAGACAATAGTCTGTGTTTTTATGAATACTTTATTCACATGTATACACTTCATGTAAAATTGTTCTGTCATTAGTTTACCCTAATGCATTATTTTTATTTGTTTTGTGGTTGAGAACTCCATATGCTTCATTCTTACTGTATTACTTTGCATAATATTACAAAATAAATATTACATCAACTACCTTCATACTGCATTCAAGTGACGAAACAGTAAATTTCACATCTGTATTACTGAATCTATAGCATTGTTATGAAAAAGACTATAATTACTTAATTATTATGTCATATCGTGACAAACTATCAACACTCAATTCACAAAACTGTAAAACCTAAAGTATAATGCTTGCGGTTGTGTTGTAAAAAGTCTTCTACTGTTTTGGTTTCTCAAACAAATTATAAAACATTTTTCACAATTTTTTTGTGCAAAAACGGAGTTGTCTTATCATTTTGACACAATGTGCCGACAACTTTTACATATTTTTTCAAAAACGAAGTTTAGAAATTATAAATGGGAGTTGTCTTAACATTTTTGAAAAATGAGACGATAACTTGAAATATTTATTTTTGTGTCGGAACATTGAAATTTTTGTAACATTTTAGAGTTGTAGCCCCGAAAGTTTTACAAATTGGCTAAATAACTAATGTTAAATATGAATAAAATACTTTATTACACTAAATATATACAAATTATTGCACAATACAAATAATATGTAATTTAATGTTCATGAGTTGTTGCTGATAGATTTTGGCGAAACGACGGTCATTCACTTGTACACGTATTCTATCTAAAAGCATACATAGATGTCGTTATAACAACTACATTATACTATGGTAAAAAATACGTCTATTAGTAGTTACTTATTACTAGTGAAGATTAACATACCTTAATTAAATTTCCGATATTGAAATCCTGCTAGCTTCGCTTGAAATGTGATTGTCAACATCTTCATTGCTTTTCTCACTATCATTGTCGACAACTTCATCTTTTTCCTCAAATTTGTTGTTCTTAGAGTCATCATCCGTCATATTATCATCTTCTTCATCGGTATAAGCATCGATGTTATCATCGTCATCATCATCATCATCAGCAGCATCATCAGCAGCAACATCATCATCATAACTTTTCATCAGCTCAGCATCATCAAATAGAGAAAGTCTGAAAGCTATTCCTTCTTTTTCACTTGAAGTAGATAGAAGCATCAAAGCTTCTTCAACACTCAGAATCGTGAGAATGTGTTTCTTTGTGCCGCTTTCAGTTGTCATCGTACTTTTATAGTGGATCATACCACATTCATGATTTTTGATCTTCAAAACGTTCTCAGGAGGGATAACAATCTTCCCAGTCATCAAAGATCCGTCATTCATCATGTATCTGTAAGTGACAGTGTGAGTGATACGTAAAGGCGATGTATCTTGTTTTCGTTTTCGCTGCTTCGACTTCAAATTTTTCCAAACTGAAAGTCTAGTGAATGTCAGAAGAGTGTTGACAGGAATATTATCGAAAGTGATGATATCAAAGTATGCTTGCAACTGCTTCAATGATTTTTTTCTCAAGATTTTGGCTATAACTCGTTGTTTTAGCCCTTGATGACGATGATTATCTCCTACAATACGTAGATCGGGTTGATTTTCTTCTAGCTTTCCCATGTACACTAGGATTTGTGAAGAGCTGGAATCAAGTTCCTGTAGCTCCACCGTAAGTTCTTTGTCAATCAGTGACTTGACTCGAATTCGATGATTGTTTTTTAAAACATATTCATAGTCCAATATACCATAATCTTCAACGTAATTAACATCGAAAACCTCCAATATCGTAGGAATTGGTAAATCCAACAAACTCACAAAATTTCCGATTTCCAACATTCCTTTCTGCATAGCTCCTGTCATTATTCCAGCCATCTCGAGCAATTCAAACTCTCTAAGTTTGTTTACGGTATTATTCTTGCTGTTGCTGAATAAAAAGGAAATTGAAGCTTGAGATAATGTCACTGTCGGTTTTTTGATATCCTCCGTTCGTTTGACTTCATTGTTCTCATGCAGATATGTGTAGTCCGGTGTGGGACTCAAAGGAGAGTCAGCTGAAACTACATGACGGTTCATTGCTATATCAGCATGAGCATTGGTGTTTGAGCGAGAAGATGTATCATTAAAGGTGTTAGGATTGGATCTTCTATCATCAATGTGAATGCCGTTGGTGGTGGAAATGATGGTTGTAGTGGAAATAGCGTTAGTGTTGTTGGTAGCTGTGACTGGTTCAATATGGAGCTTAGGAAGTGCTTTGGAGTGTGATGTCATCATACCTGCAAAAAGTAAAAGAACTTAGTTTAATGATGTAAATATACTGAAACTATTGTTTTATTAAAAGATTGTTTTTAAAAACTAAGATTCAAAAACCTAGATGTTTCAATTAATTAAAAACAAATAATTATTTTAGTGCTTCTTACCTTGTTGCTCTCCTAATAGCTGTAGTAGATGTTGCTCCTCTGTTAGTCGCTGTAGAACTGGATGCTTTCTGTGTGAAAACGATGGCTCTTATATAGCTAAAGTTGTACTGATTAAACCCTATGAACACCATCTCGTGTCAATCTCTATGAATCAACATTTGTTCACGCGAAGGAAAGTCAATTGTTTCGCGGGAATAAATGAATTATTTTCACGCGAATACAAACCAATGCTTTCGCGGGAATAACTAAACAATGTTCATGCGAATGGAAACCGTTGCTTTCGCGGGAATAAATATTTTATTTTCACGCGAATAGAAACCAATGCTTTCGCGGGAATAAATGAATCATTTTCACGCGAATACAAACCAATGCTTTCGCGGGAATAAATAAATAATTTTCACGCGAATGGAAACCGTTGCTTTCGCGGGAATAAATATTTTATTTTCACGCGAATAGAAACCAATGCTTTCGCGGGAATAAATAATTTATTTTCACACGAATAGAAACCAATTCTTTCGCGGGAATAAGTACTTTATTTTCACGCGAATGCAAACCGTTGCCTTCGCGGGAATAAATGATTTAATTTCCCGCGAATGGAAACCGTTGCTTTCGCGGGAATAAATATTTTATTTTCACGCGAATAGAAACCAATGCTTTCGCGGGAATAAAGGATTTTATTTCCCGCGGATGAAAGTCAATGTTGTCGCGGGAATAAATACTTTATTTTCACGCGAATGGAAACCGTTGCTTTCGCGGGAATAAATACTTTGTTTTCACGCGAATACAAACCGTTGCTTTCGCGGGAATAAATACTTTATTTTCACGCGAATAGAAACCAATGCTTTCGCGGGAATAAATATTTTATTTTCACGCGAAAGCAACGGTTTCCATTCGCGTGAAAATAAAGTATTTATTCCCGCGACAACATTGACTTTCATCCGCGGGAAATAAGATCATTTATTCCCGCGAAAGCATTGGTTTCTATTCGCGTGAAAATAAATTATTTATTCCCGCGAAAGCAACGGTTTCCATTCGCGGGAAATTAAATCATTTATTCCCGCGAAAGCATTGGTTTCTATTCGCGTGAAAATAAATTATTTATTCCCGCGAAAGAATTGGTTTCTATTCGCGTGAAAATAAATTCTTTATTCCCGCGAAAGCATTGGTTTCTATTCGCGTGAAAATAAATTATTTATTCCCGCGAAAGCAACGGTTTCCATTCGCGTGAAAATAGTTTATTTATTCCCGCGAAAGCATTGGTTTGTGTTCGCGTGAAAATTATTCATTTATTCCCGCGAAAGCATTGACTTTCCTTCGCGTGAACAAATGTTGATTCATAGAGATTGACACGAGATGGTGTTCATAGGGTTTAATCAGTACAACTTTAGCTATATAAGAGTCATAGTTTTCACACAGAAAGCATCCAGTTCTACAACAGCTATCAGAGAAGCAACATCTACTACAGCTATTAGAAGAGCATCAAGGTAAAAACTTAATAAATTACAGTTTTTACTCATATATTATTTATTATACTAAAACAACTGAACAAAATTAATCATCTGTTTTTTTGTTTTTTTCAGATTCAATGACAAAAAATGGAAATAGTTAACAACACAGAATCAGAAACTCAGCCTAAATCTTTGACTCAAGAGGACTTGATACTTCTACAAAACATATGCAATAAGAAAATTGAAGAGAGAGTGCGAATTATCTCAAACAATTGTAAATTCATACAGAAAGACTTGATAGAGCAGCTAAATAGTTTTCGAACTGAATCTTTTCTAACATTAAAGCTCTTAGGGAATGATGTTACGTCAGATATTCAGAGATTACATTATGTATTACAACAACGACAATATCAACTACAACAGGTAAACACACCAATTTCTATCGAGTGTGCTCGTAAAGAACTTGCTCTAAAAAGAAGAAACATGCAGCGACAGTCCGCTCAAAGACAAGCTAGAAGGGTAAGGACTCAACAACGTAAGACACGAAAAGCTACAAAAACATCCGATTAACAGTCAATTTTTGATGATAAGGTAATAATTAATAAAAAAAATACTATTTAGTAACAGTTTGTAGTTGTTTTAAATTTCTGTTTAACCATTCTATACTAATACATAACTTTTTATTTTAGTTCATTATGGAATCAAAAGTACATAGAACAGAAGTATTCCTTCCTAAGTTTGTATTATTTAATATTTACTGACTCTAGCTATATTGTATGAGATTTTCCCTACTTATTACACAATAAATGTATATATTCACATATTGTTTCATTTTTAATCACTGTATTTATTCAATGTAGATATATCTCCTCTCTCCTCTCTCCTCTTTTTATCTCTCCTCTCTCTCAACATACTCTCTCCTCTACCAAATACTCCTCTCTCCTCTCTTGCAGTTATTTCCCAAATACTGTAGATTTTAACCATCTAGAGGTCTAATTTGGTAATTTTCCAACATATTTTATAGCATTTAATATACTTATTATGTAATAAATGTATATTATTCAATGATGTAAATGTAAATATATCCATAAATATGTACATAATTATCCATATATACATAAATGTATAAAAAACTAAAAAAAATCTCTCCTCTCTCTCCTCTCTCTTCTCTCCTCTCTCATCTCTCCTCTCCCCTCTCTCCAGAAGATTTTCCCTACTTATTATGTAATCAGGTATATAATCATATAATTTTCATTTTTGATCAATATATTTGTTCAATGTAGATATATCTCCTCTCTCTATGTAGATATGAATATAACCATAAATATGTACATAACTAACCATATATACATGAATGTATAGAAAACTAAAAAATCTCTCTCCTCTCTCATCTCCCATCTCTCCTCTCTCCTCTCTCCTCTCCCCTCTCTCTCAAGATACCATATGAGTTCGAGTTATGTAAAAAGTTATCAAAACTTGAATGCCATACATTCAAAATCTAGATGCCATATGAGTTCAAATCAAGTAAAAAAATAATCAAAACTCAAATGCCACTTAAATGCCATTCAAATGCCACTCAAGTACCCCTCAAGTAAAATACAATATAAACTCGGCGAATTCATCCAACGCCGTAACCCATTGTCTCAACTCCAAGGTCTAATCCACAAAAAAACACTTGGTAGGGAGATCTGCTCATATATTACTACTGATGATGATGATGATGATGATGATGATGATGATGATGATGATGATGATGATGATGATGATGATGATGACGATGATAACATCGATGCTTATACCGATGAAGAAGATGATAATATGACGGATGATGACTCTAAGAACAAAAAATTTGAGGAAAAAGATGAAGTTGTCGACAATGATAGTGAGAAAAGCAATGAAGATGATGACAATCACATTTCAAGCGAAGCTAGCAGGATTTCAATATCGGAAATTTAATTAAGGTATGTTAATCTTCACTAGTAATAAGTAACTACTAATAGCCGTATTTTTTACCATAGTATAATGTAGTTGTTATAACGACATCTATGTATGCTTTTAGATAGAATACGTGTACAAGTGAATGACCGTCGACTCGCCAAAATCTATCAGCAACAACTCATGAACATTAAATTACATATTATTTGTATTGTGCAATAATTTGTATATATTTAGTGTAATAAAGTATTTTATTCATATTTAACATTAGTAATTTAGCCAATTTGTAAAACTTTCGGGGCTACAACTCTAAAATGTTACAAAAATTTCAATGTTCCGACACAAAAATAAATATTTCAAGTTATCGTCTCATTTTTCAAAAATGTTAAGACAACTCCCATTTATAATTTCTAAACTTCGTTTTTGAAAAAATATGTAAAAGTTGTCGGCACATTGTGTCAAAATGGTAAGACAACTCCGCTTTTGCACAAAAAAAATTGTGAAAAATGTTTTATAATTTGTTTGAGAAACCAAAACAGTAGAAGACTTTTTACAACCACAAGCATTATACTTTAGGTTTTACAGTTTTGTGAATTGGGTGTTGATAGTTTGTCACGATATGACATAATAATTAAGTAATTATAGTCTTTTTCATAACAATGCTATAGATTCAGTAATACAGATGTGAAATTTACTGTTTCATCACTTGAATGCAGTATGAAGGTAGTTGATGTAATATTTATTTTGTAATATTATGCAAAGTAATACAGTAAGAATGAAGCATATGGAGTTCTCAACCACAAAACAAATAAAAATAATGCATTAGGGTAAACTAATGACAACAATTTTACATGAAGTGTATACATGTGAATAAAGTATTCATAAAAACACAGACTATTGTCTGTATATATAATATATATAGAGAGTATTTATAAAAAAACATCCTATTAACTATATATTTTGTGGTAAGAAATTGTAAAATAGGATAGTTGCATAAAGTCTATGGTAAACTAATGACAGAACATTTTTTACATGAAATGTATTCATAAAAACACAGACTATTGTCTGTATATATAATATATATATATAGAGAGAGTATTTATAAAAAAAACATCCTATTCACTATATATTTTGTGGTAAGAAATTATAAAATAGGGTAGTTGCATAAGACCTATTCCAGAGCCATGATAATATTAAAAAATATAGTGAAATAAAAATTTTAAAACTCACCTAAGAGTGCAGTTAGTACAAGAACTTCTTCTTGAGAAAAGTCTGAGTTTTTCTGCATTTTTCGTCTAATAGACGCTAATTTCAATTTAACACAATCATTAAAACCCTTTTTTTTCAGTCCATCTTTTATATTCAAAATTAATTTAAGTGAAGTTAAATCAATTTTCTTATCATCAATCTTTTGGCTTTCTTTTAAATCTACTTGGGTTTGAGGTTTAACTGTTATAGTATTAGATTCTAAAACACTGGTTTTTGGACTGCACTGTGAACTAGCAACAGAAATTAAGTCATTATTACTTTCTTCAGTTTCTGAAAGATCAGAATCTGAAGATATAAGTGCTCTCATTTTTTTACACTGGTTTTTAATCAAAAGTTTTCGATCTTCAGCAGCAGGTTTTTTAGCTATCGCCAACCATTTACTCCCTAATTCAAAATCTAGAACAATGTTTTCAGAAAAATAACCTTCTATTGGATAGAGATACACTAACGCAAATTTTTTCGGAAAAGTAATATCCACAAGTAATTCAGAATATTTTCTATTAATAAATAAAACAAAATTATTGTAACTTGCAATATCAACAATAAAAAACATTTTAGTTTTTAAAATACAACTATGTTGCTGAAGATCTCTCAAAGTTGTATGCGATTTTCCACATAAACAATAATAAATAAACAAGTGAGCACAAAAATGTCTTGAAAGAACTCGGCCAGGCTCATGCAATCCCCCTAATTTAAACTTCTTACCACAAAATATACAAGAGACGTTGTTTTTGTTTCCTTTCAGTGCTTCACTCAACATCTTTGTGCCATATGCTATCAACAACAATGAGAGCACTGAAAGGAAATACCTAGGGCTTTTGTTATCAATATCTACAAACAAAATAAACAAATTCTCATCATATATAGATAACTTTCTTAAGCATGGTATATGTATATATATATATAAAGATAATGCATGTCACTTACACTTAAAACACTCTCTATCTTCTTTTATATTTCCGTCTAGAAGACCTAATTCTTTATATTCCCTTAATTGAGGATTCTCTGCTTGAACTAAAATAGAAAATACGAATGTAGTTATGCTATTTTTTTGAAAAAATTCGAAAAATTTTTTATAAATTGAATGAGTATATAGTAAGTAATATTTTCGTCATACTTACATTCAAATGTGTTGCGTTCATAGTACAGGAAGTTTTCGTTCTTCCCAACACATTGTTTACTTCCTATGAATCGTGAAGATGCTTTTTCTACAAAAAATAACATAGTAAATGTAAAGTCATTATTATTGTACCTACAGACAAATTTACATTTTTCATAAAACAGAAAAACTTACTCATAGCAATATGCGTGCTAGCTTTGCTCTTTTCCGTCTTCTCTTCATCATCTTCAAAACACTCCTCCAACCACCTTAGTGTTTCATCATCGGTAGAACTTAATAAAACAATAAATCAAGATTGTAATTATTTAAAAACTCTATATAATACAGTTGAATATTGAATAATAAAGTTTCAATAATATACTTACATGGCACTGAAATCTATTTCGTCTATATTTAGTTCTAATGCAACATTTGAGGATGTAGACCTACAAGTAATATATATATATACATTTGTATAAATTTATAAATGTAACTGCAACAAAATTGTAAAAGATAGTATAAATAACTTACTCATTTGTTGTAGGGATATTGCTAGCCATTGTTGTTTTGCAGAGTAATACTTAGAATGAAGTATAAATGAAAACTGATACTGTTTAAAAAAATAGTTTCTCTTATATACAAAACATTGAAGTCATTTATCAAGATTAATTTGTAGACTGATTTTCTGATTATTACTATGATAAATGATATTGTTTTTTAAAAAAGTGGAAGACGATTAGGAAGTTGGTTAAAAAAATAGGAAGATAGAGATTAAATAGTTTAATAAGCTTAACCACCACAAACACTCCTGTAAACTGTCTTTCCATCTAGCTAAAATTTTTGAATGTAGAGCGTTGGATAAACAAATTTTACAACCTCTTTTAAATATAACTAGCTAGGATGAAACTTACATTTCATTTGAATGACAACTCACATCCTTCAAACATATTTTTATAGCAACAATTTTCATATAGACACATCAACAGCAAAACAATGATGCGGTGTAGTTCCATCTTTATATCATCAGACAGTAAATTAATATGTGAGAGCTTCAATTATAGTTTACACCATTAAGTATGAGTTCGGAATGTAATAAAATACTTTACAGGTACTGATAGCATTTAATAACTAGTTCAATTGCAGTTTATTGATATACTCTACTATAACACACACTACCACAAACAATCATATAGACACATCATCAGCAAAACAATGATGTAGTGTAGCTCCATCTTTATATCATCAGACAGTAAATTAAAATGTGAGAGCTCCAATTATAGTTTACAACATTAAGTATGAGTTAGGAATGTAATAAACACTTTAAAGATATCTGATAGCATTTAAATATGTATATGTAACATATAACTCTTGATTTATTAGACAAAACAGCTTCCTAAAAATAGAAAATATACTATGTATGTTGATACATTATTATTTCACACAAAAAACAATGAGATATTTTAAAAAAAGTAACAGTCTAACTAATAAAACAAGTGGATAAAGTCATGCTTTGCTCATGTTTTTTAGATGATAGCGGAGATAACTAGGATTAAAAGTAAAACCACAAATCCGTTTTGGTGGAAGGCTGTATCTATATTAACTAATATGTAATGAAACAATAAAAAACAGGAGATAGATGCAATCAAGTTCTCTTCCTTTTTAGGTTGAATTCGACCTATAATTCCATCATCTATGGATGTTTGTTGTTTTTGTTTTAAATAGAAATAGCATGATAATAAATAGTGCTTAGGTGTAACTAATGACTTTTCTCGAGCGACACACTTGATATTAAAAAGATCAAAACATATAGGATTAAGCGAGATGATGATTAATGTCTTTTCTGGAATGAGTTTATTAGTAAAATGACACTTGCGGGGCACTTGCGTTATATTATAATTAATTACTTTTTAAACATGAACTGGTAACATTACGTCGACTGAAATAATACCTAAAAACGTCTCGCATAAATTTTGATCTGACTGAAAATGGACTGAAAACCTTCAAGGTGCGTAAAAATTATCGTAACTCGCTATAGCGGATATTCTAAGAAATATTTATTTTCTCGTTGGTAACTTGACGTAAAATATTTTGTAACGGATGTCACACGATCTCAATCGATTTTTTTCAACTTAAACACTTAGTTACTCGTAAACATTTGATACTCGCTTGATTTCTTTGATAACAGTAATATCCCAATTGTGTTTATCGTAAATATTTCAAAAACGGATATTGCGCGTTTCAGTTGGTTTTTCCTACTGAATCACTTAGTTACGCGTAAATATTTGAAATGCGTGTTTCAGTTGGTTTTTCCTACTAAATCGCTTAGTTACTCGTAAACATTTGAAAATTGTTTGATTTTTTCGCTGATAAAACATGTTGCAAGTATCTTTTACCAAATATTACCGTGATTTTCAATCAGTTTTCCTTACTAGATTACTTAATTACTCACCAACGTCCATAATTGTTTTTATTAATCATTGTTGCAAAGCAATGCTGTATTTAAATAATATTACTACGTTTCCAACCAATTTCCTTACTGAATTACTTAATTACTCTCCAGTATTTCATAATTTCTTTCACTAATAATTACAAATAATATTGTAAATAAATAATTTACCAGGAATATTTATGCTCAAGTCTCCTCTCTCTCCTCTAAACACTCTCTCTAGATATATACAAACACAGTTATTTTTATTGTACCTTGCACAAAAATACCCCCTAAAACTTGTTTTTAGGCTGAGCCTTATGGGTTATTTTAGGGGGAGTATCAGTCCTGGGAGTAGATACTAAATTGACACAAATTTTTTTCATATGAATTTAAAACTTAACTAATGTAGTTTTTTTACCAAACATCAGTACATCAAAAACATTATTGTAAAGGTATATTATATAGGAAGATTTTCCATACTTATTATGTAATAAATGTATATAATCATATAATGATTAATTTTTGATCAATATATTTATTCAATGTAGATATATCTCTTCTCTCCTCTCTCCTCTCTTTCTTCCTCTCTCCTCTCTCTCTCCCTCTCTCCTCTCTCTCTTTCTTTATCTCAAGATACCATATGTATGTATACATTGATTATCATTACAAGTTGTAGTGCTTTGTATTACTTAGTATTTACTGACTCTAGCTATATTATATAGGATGATTTTCCCTACTTATTATGTAATCAATGTATATAATCATAAAATGTTTCATTTTTGATCAATATAGTTATTCAATGTAGATAAAACTCCTCTCTCCTTTCTCTCTCCTCTCTCCTCTCTGTCTTCTCTCTCCTCTCTCTCAAGATGCCATATGAGTTCAAATTATGTGAAAAAAGTATCAAAACTTAAATGCCATACATTCAAAATCTAGCTGCCATATGAGTTCAAATCAAGTAAAAAAATAATCAAAACTCAAATGCCACTTAAATGCCACTCAAATGCCACTCAAGTACCCCTCAAATGAAATACAATATAAACTCGGCGAATTCACCCAACGTCGTAACCCATTGCCTCAACCCCAAGGCCAGAACCACAAAAAAACACTTGGTAGGGAGATCTGCTCATATATTACTACTTTCTCAGTCTTTCAGTTTGTTGAACACAACTTTAAAGACTTTGCGAATTGTCGAAAGTTGCAAAATTGACGAAACTGTGAGAGCGTAACTTTTAAAATTTTACGATATTTGTTAAAATTTATGGAGTTGCTTTTTCAGAGTTTCAATATCCGGTCGGTTAAATTTTTTTTACTTTGAAGTTGATATTTAAAAATTAAAAATGCGCTTTTTAATAACAGTGCTAATAATAATGTAAATGTTGATGAATTATTTTATTACAAAAAATCTATACAAATTAAAGTACAATACTAATGACAGAGTCCAATGTTAAATCCTAATATTTTAGCAATCATCAGCTCTTGTCATCTGTAATACTCATCATTCATCTAGTTGTATACGAGTTCCGTCTAAAAGCATACATAGACATCGCTAAAATAACTGCAACGGGTTATCATAAAAATATCTTTGGTATTTTACATACGATAATTATACAGTTGATAAGTAGTAAAGCTATAATAGTAGTATAATAGGGCTAGCTCAAGTTCCATGTACATTGTTCAGACCGTTGATATCAAGATTGTGTTCTTCGTATTGTGTTTGCATTCACCGTCATCATTGTCATAACTGTCATTGCTATCATCACTGTCATCAACATCATCGACATGGAGCTATCCTCACTATCACCATCTTTGCAATCATCTTCGTCTTTATCATCACCTCTGTCATCCTTGTCACCGATATCATCGAATAGAGAAAACTTTAAAGCTTTTCCCTCTTTTATAGCCAAGTCACACAACAAAATTGAAGCTATTTTATTCGATAAGATCATAAGGATATGTTTTTTGAGTCCATTGCTATGCGTTATTGTGTTTTTGTAGTGGATAATGCCTTGTCCATAGTTTTTGATTGTTGAAATGTTCTTAGGCGGATGATAATCTTTCCGCTTATCAAACAACCATCATCTCTCATGAATCTGTAGATGACTGTGAGCAATGTGTAGAGGCATTGTTCGCTGTCTTATCTTCAAATTTTTCCACGCAGAGGGTCTGCTGAATGTCAGGATTGTTTTTCGGGGATATTATTGAAAGTGATGATTTCAAAGTTAGCATCCATTTGATCACGAGATTTTTTTCAGAGAGTCTTGGCTAAAACTCGCTGTTGTTTCACGCTCTGATTCTGAACGTTGTTGATAGTGTGTAGTATGAGTTGATCTTGCTCTTGCACTCCCATGTAGACTACTGAATGCGGAATAGACCATCGGAGCTCTTCAAACTTCATCATAATCTCTATCGATCAGTGACTTTACTCAAATCCTATCTCCATTTTCTAAAACGTATTCTTCGATGAAGGCAGTGCCAAAAACTCTCCAACACTGTAAGAATCGGAAAATCCCTCAGACTCGCAAACTTCCCAATCTCCAACAAACCTTTTTTCATAGCGCCCGTCATTACTCTAGCCATTTGACTCAGATGAAACTCTTCAAGTTTATTTGCTCAAATCTCTTCATTTTCATCTTCAGTCATAAAAAGGATTGATTAATGAATCAATGTCATGGATTTGATATTGTCATGATCGGGTTTGATGTTGTCATGATGATAGGTATAATCTGCTGTAGGGCTTAAAAGAGAGTCGGTAAAAGCACCTGTCGGCTTCACCGGTGTATCAGAGAATCTGTTGCTGCTGCTGATGGGGGTGGTGGTGCTGCAGGTTGTGGTAGTGTCGGGTCCTCCATCAATATTATTGGTGATAGTTTTGATGTTGAGGTTGGTGTCGGTGCTGGAGGTGCTAGTGGTGGTAGTAGTGGTGGTGGTGGTGTCGGTGTTGGTGTTAGTAAAGGGGGAAGGTTTGGTTTGATGCGTAGTTTTGGAAGCGGTTTGGAGTTTGAAGTCATCGTGTCTATAAAACAAATGAAAAACATATTTATTTCAAAATCGTGACTCGAGAACTAAAAAAGTAATGAATCAATAAATAGATTGCATCTGTTGACTATCTGGCAAATACTTTGCAGTTTTGAGAGCAAACCAGATGGGTTTTAGGAGCATATGCTTTTAGAACACAACTAGGTGAATTCTTTAACTAGTACTAATTAATTATTTATTATTTCCTACCTTAATGCTGATAATCCTCCTAGTAGTTGTAGTAGATGCTGATCCTTCAGTCACTGTTGTTGAAGTGGATGCTTTCTGTGTAGAAACAATGGTTCTTAAATAGCTAAAGTTGTACCGATTGACCTTGCGCAAGAAAAACAACTTTTCGCACGAAAACCTTTTTATAACATATCGAAGGATTTTTTGCACGAAAATTTCTTTCTTTGCTCGAAAATCCTGGTATATGTTACAAATGGATTTTTGCGCAAAACGCATTATTCTTCGCGTGAACAAGAACCAACATTGCACATTGCAAAAGAAAAACAGCTTTTCGCGTGAAAATCCCTTTGCCATATGAAGAAGGATTTTCCGCCCGAATGTTTTTCCGTTTGCACAAAAATCTTTATATATATGTTTTCAGGCATTGTCTTGCAACGGAGATTCTTCCCTTTATTTTGTCTCCTTGATCCTTAGGATGTCACCACGGAACTCTTGGTATCAGTGATGTTCAAGTAGCGGCTCATCTTTTGGATCAAACTTGGCAATATTGAATGCGCTCATTCACATGCTTAATGATTCCCGACGGATGACCACCAAACTGCTCCAGAACCGACACGTTGGACGAAAACCAATGTTTTCAAAACCGATGAAGCTTTGTCATACATCCGAATATATTTGGATCGATCAAGAGCTACAACAACTACTCCAACAACAACTACTATGACGACAACAACAACTCTACCTATTACGGATCCCACACTTCCCTTCGTTTTTTCTCCAACTACAGATAATTGCTCAGAAGGAACTCTCGGTTAGGCCGACATTCGACAAGTAATGCATATTTTTAATCTCTGTTTGAGAATCAATTTTTTCAGCTTTTCTTGCATTGTAAACCCTATCAATGTAAATTGTGATCTAGCAGCTGGGGATTAAAATTACGTATGCAAAACCAATGAAACTATGGAATATCTCAAAAGATATAAAAATCCTCCGACTTTGACTCCAAAGACAACTCCAATTCCAACTACAGCTCCAACAACCAACACACTTCCTGTAACTACAATCTCTTCTCCAACAAAAACCATCACAACTCTGGAGACAACTAATGACTGTAAGTGCGAAAAACAATACACCGTATGCGGAAACAATTTGATGGCAATTACAACTCCACACCTTTCTATAAGTATTTAGTTATAACGGTTTAGAAAATTTTTCAGAAATGAGTCTGACCGTGTCGAAAAATAGTGAACTAAAAAGATGCAAAAAATCTTCTCATTATCATTCATCTCGAATGTAACAATATTTATGGCAATGTCATTGATTATTTTACAGATTAAAAAGTTTTTATACACTCCATACTTTACTATTTTATACTTTCTAGGACAAGCGTTATCCACTATACCTACATTATTGAATGGCTGTAAAGCAAAAGCGTATAGTAGATGATTGTTGGGTAATTGTTTGGGTGTTGTTAGGGAGGTTCGGCTTTGGTTGAAATCGAAATAGTGAACGAGAGAGATTTTGGCTAATACCAACATTATTTTGCAGCCCCTTTTAACTTGTACAACGACTGGGGGTGAAATTTCATCAAATTTAAGTAGTTCATTTTTTGGCTTGATAGTGATTGGCTGATTTGTAGAATAAAGTGATTCGATTAGCTTTGCCATAGTGTTGCTCAATTACCAACTCTATATTAAAACTAACAAGATTAGTGGTGGCCATTGGATGAGCTAAAAGTAGTAATATATGAGCAGATCTCCCTACCAAGTGTTTTTTTGTGGATTAGACCTTGGAGTTTAGGCAATGGGTTACGACGTTGGATGAATTCGCCGAGTTTATATTGTATTTCATTTGAGGGGTACTTGAGTGGCATTTGAGTGGCATTTAAGTGGCATTTGAGTTTTGATTATTTTTTTTACTTAATTTGAACTCATATGGCAGCTAGATTTTGAATGTATGGCATTTAAGTTTTGATAATTGTTTTACATAACTCGAACTCATATGATATTTGGAGAGAGAGGAGAGAAGAACAAGGAGATATAACTACATTAAACCAATATATGATTATATACATTTATTACATAATAAGTAGGAAAATATTAGAGTCGGTAAATAGTAAGTAATACAAAACAGTACAACTTGTAATGTCAATCAATACACAGGCTTTTTTATACATTCATTATCCGCTTGAGACTACCTGTTGTCAGCATTTGATATTGAGTTTACATACCATCAACACCAAGCTGTTCATCAAAATCTTGTAATTCGTTTTCTAGGAATTCCTTAAGAACTTCATCCTCATTATTCGTTTTTGTTAGCACCTCATTGGAATTTGTTTGTGCGCAATATTGCTCCCAATCACTAGCGTTGGTTGAAGAAATGAAGACAACATTGTGGTATGGAATAGGATTTCCACTCTTACTCTGTTTTCTTCCTTTGTAAATCATCACACCAGGTGCACATCTTTTAGCTTCCTCGTTGTATCTGATCGGTAGTAAAAGCGTTCTCGTCTCTCTTTTTCCATTCTTTTCAGCGACATAGCGAATGCAATTTACAATGGATTCTTCTCCATTGAATCGGAAAGGAATGAATCTTTCTACAACTTCGATGTAAGCAAAAATGGAACAATCTTTGAAATTGCTGAGATACTCGATGTCGTAATCGAGTTTGAGTTCTTCTTCACTCATTTTTCTCAGTTTTTCAGCTTCAGCAGTAGCTTCCCTTGTGGTTAAGCGTTTTGTGCTGATACGTTTGTCATTGTAGTAAGTAGTCTCTGGTTTTTTTGAGTTTTCCATCTCACCCAAGTACAAAATGTTGAAAGGTAATGGGTAGTTATCAACATTGAAGCTTTCAACTACTCTACTTGGGCAAACAACTTTCTGAAAATTCGCTCCAGTTGAATTATCAAGATAAGTGAGAATGTAGTAATTTCCATATGCACCAGTACTCTGTTCAATAGAAACGATTTGCAAAACTGATGGAACAGGAAGTGATGCTAGTGTAAGAAACCCTCCAATCTTTCTCAAACCACATGCCTTCCATTTTTGGAGAGATTTGGCCATCTTGAGAGCTCTGTCAGCATCAGTGAGCAATTCTTTTTGTTCCATATTGTTTGATGTTGTGGGTAAAACCAGTTTTGGAAGAGCTCGTCTCTTTATTGTTGCTTCTTTTGTGACAGAGTTAGAGTTTTTTCTTTTGGAGGGTGTTTTGAATGTTTTTTGTTTGTTTTCGACTGGCTTTAAATCCGTGTAAGAAGCAGAAAAATCCTCCATAGTATTCTAAAAAAGAAATAATATATAATTCAGTTTTTCATGTGGAACTAAAAGATTATTTATTTCATACTTTACATTATAGCTAAACTAATTTTGACCTTTGCTAGGTAGGAAATAATAAATTTTTTAAAATTTTACCTTTTATAAAGAGAAAGTTTCTAGTAGTTGCAATGGAAAGTGTAGTAGATGTTACTTCTCCGCTCACTGTTGTAGAACTGGATGCTTTCTGTGTGAAAACAGTGGCTCTTAAATAGCTAAAGTTGCACTGGTTGAACTCTATGAATACCAACCTTCTTTATAATATAACTATGAATCAGAATTTTGTCCACGCGAAAACCAATGTTTTCGCGGGAATAAATAATTTATTTTCACGCGAATAGAAACTCTTGCTTTCGCGGGAATACAAATTTTATTTTCACGCGAATACAATCCAATGCTTTCGCGGGAATAAATAAATTATTTTCACGCGAATAGAAACTGTTGCTTTCGCGGGAATACAAATTTTATTTTCACGCGGATACAATCCAATGCTTTCGCGGGAATAAATAATTTATTTTCACGCGAATAGAAACTGTTGCTTTCGCGGGAATACAAATTGTATTTTCACGCGGATACAAACCAATGTTTTCGCGGGAATAAATAATTTATTTTCATGCAAATAGAAACAGTTGCTTTCGCGGGAATAAATAATTTATTTTCACGCGAATAGAAACTGTTGCTTTCGCGGGAATACAAATTTTATTTTCACACGGATACAAACCAATGTTTTCGCGGGAATAAATACTTTATTTTCACGCGAAGGGAAACCGTTGCTTTCGCGGGAATAAATAATTTATTTTCATGCGAATAGAAACTGTTGCTTTCGCGGGAATACAAATTTTATTTTCACGCGAATACAAACCAATGCTTTCGCGTGAAAATAAATTATTTATTCCCGCGAAAGCAACGGTTTCCATTCGCGTGAAAATAAAGTATTTATTCCCGCGAAAGCATTGGTTTGTATCCGCGTGAAAATAAAATTTGTATTCCCGCGAAAACAACAGTTTCTATTCGCGTGAAAATAAATTATTTATTCCCGCGAAAACAACGGTTTCCATTCGCGTGAAAACAAAGTATTTATTCCCGCGAAAACAACAGTTTCCATTCGTGTGAAAATAAATTATTTATTCCCGCGAAAGCATTGGTTTGTATCCGCGTGAAAATAAAATTTGTATTCCCGCGAAAGCAACAGTTTCTATTCGCGTGAAAATAAATTATTTATTCCCGCGAAAGCAACGGTTTCCCTTCGCGTGAAAATAAAGTATTTATTCCCGCGAAAGCATTGGTTTGTATCAGTGTGAAAATAAAATTTGTATTCCCGCGAAACCAACAGTTTCTATTCGCGTGAAAATAAATTATTTATTCCCGCGAAGACAACGGTTTCCATTCGCGTGAAAACAAAGTATTTATTCCCGCTAAAGCAACGGTTTCCATTCGCGTGAAAATAAATTATTTATTCCCGCGAAAGCATTGGTTTTCGCGTGGACAAAATTCTGATTCATAGTTATATTATAAAGAAGGTTGGTATTCATAGAGTTCAACCAGTGCAACTTTACCTATTTAAGAGCCACTGTTTTCACACAGAAAGCATCCAGTTCTACAACAGTGATCGGAGGAGCAACATCTACTACTACATCCACTGACTATTAAAAGTTTTTCTGTGTGAACACATAATTGTTAAGGACAAAGAATCCAGTTAGCTCTCCCTACTTCTATAAAGCGCGCTGTGTTCAACACACTTTTGTTGATGAGCACTATACTGGAGCATTAATCAGCAGCATTGAGTTAGCGCTTTACGGTAGGTTAGCTCGCTTCACTACTGTACAGTAATACCTCACCTGAGTGCTATAATGGCTCGATTGGCTCGCATTAAATGCATTGAATACTATTATGTTGCATTGATTAGCCAGGAGCTTACGGTACAGCTACCTCAGGCGTGGGCAGTGAAGCCTATCCAATTATTATTTACTTGACTCTTAGCCTTAAACCTAATAACGTTGCGTTTCACCGGGCCTATAAGCTACTCACCCTTTCTGCGAGGGTTTGTTTTGTCCAACCAGTTCTTTGTTTATTACTACCTACTAACAATTCAGTGACTTCACTGTTCTCTTTGTCCAATTCATCCGCTTTCAGTAGCTGAGAGTGTTTATAAATTTTCGCCTTGCACCAAATATGTTTTTACAACAATCATGCAATAGCTTGTAATTTGTGTTTGAACACAACTAGAATCTACTGCCAGTTGACAAAGAAAACATACTAGTAACAGTTTTTCACAAAGGCTTTAAGGTGAGTGATTCATTTTACTATATATATATTTCTGAATAGTTTTCGGCATTGAGTGCAAATCATGAATGATAGTTGTTAATAGCAGTCATTCACTGCTGCTAGCAGCTCTCGGACATGTATAGCTGTGGCTGTCATGCATATCTATATAGTTCCCAATCCAGTAATAGATAATAGATAATCAATATCAATAATAATAGATAAATAAAATGGTCGATGACAAGTCTTGTCAATAATTTGGTCTGCTACTACATTATTCATATTAAACAATATATTTATTCATTATTTTTTTGAATATATAGAAATTCAGCATGAAACAGCTGCTGGTAATGAGAAAATTGTTGATTATGATTATCATTATTGTTCGCTACTATTTTCTTTCTTACATGTCAACAGTTTGCTTTTTCATTTTCTTGTGCTGTGTAACTGTTTCCTTAGTGACATGACGATTAAACGCCATTGAGTATTTTCATATCTAATCATTTCGTTTCTTGTGTGATCTGGAAGTACAATTGTGTTTGCTTATCGCAGACTAATAAGCGACAGGTTAGATTGCTCTTAAATGGAGATCAAACAGCTTTATCGTATTTCCCTGATGTCTTTCCTTTTTTTTAAGTTCAATTTTTGACTGCTTGCCTTAGGTACCAGTTTATTCAGTATTGTAGTATTGGTGGTTGAAGATTATTTATTTGACCCAATAATAAATGTTTTCATTATAACTACTGATATCGTTGGTTCTAATAGAGATGGCTATTCTCAATAACACTTATAAAGAAGACTATTGACTCAATCAGCGAAGTAGCCTAAATAGAAATTTATGCTACTTTGCATTAGTACTAGGGGTTTTTGAACTCTCTTTGAAAAGAAGTGCAGACAACTTTTTATGTTACTTGCATTTTTTGTAGAGAACCATCAATAACTAGTGGTTTGTACCAGCTTAAATAGCATGCTGTATGATACCATAATTGCTTATTCTATCAAAACTTCATAGCTTGGATAGTAATTGTTGTCAATCACTAGATTTCCACGCATCAAGGTTTAGACGGAATTTTTCATTATTAAAATCTTCGAAGGTTGTAAGTCCATGAAAAATTAGAAGTTTTCAAACCTTCGAATTTTTCACTGTGCCGATCTTGAGGGTGGAATTTTTCAACTCCTTGAAGATTCAAAACTACAAACTTATGACAGTAGGATCATGGAAGATGAAAACCTCGTAGCTTTCGTGATCATAAACTATTAACATTAGTGAGAATCACCATAAATAAACTATTACTTGTGTTTGATTTGAATGTCCTTCATGAAAATAATCTTGAGAAAATATACAGTTCTCAGCATCATGTTAATAAATAATAAAAAAGCTAATAACCAATGGCACTGTAATAATAAAAAATAATAATAATTATTATATTACTATTTTTTTATCATACCGGAGTTTGACAACTAAAGACTACTTTATTATAAGGTTCAGTTGGCTATGAAAAGTCATACATACACCGGTTGATAAGTCATAAAACACTCGTCTTCTATTTTAGTGATTAATTTTAGATCACAAGATTTATAATGTAAACAATTTGGTGACAATGATATATCCGGTTTTGATGCTTTCTAATTACTCATTGCAATTTATTTCATTGGAGTTGTCCTCCCGATTATGCTAACATCTTGAGTGTTTCCATGCTTAGGCTATTCTATAGTTAACTCTATTCTTCTGTAGTAGTGATGGTTAGAAGCGCGCACTAAGTTGTCATTGCTATGGCTGGAGATTGATAGCCAATAGAATTGTAGCCTTGCTGGATTGCTAGCTATTACCCAATGAATATTATGTTGCTCTAGCAAGTTGTACATACATATACAACACATGTTTTAAGATCACTCTTTTATGTTACAGACGCTGATGAGTGAACATCTACACATACTGCCTGCATCACAGAAGTAGGTGCTCCACGTAGGTTGTGGCCTGCCAGAGAGGCCCAGAATCTCTATCTATCCATCTACCTGAGGAGCGACATACAGACGTGTATAATCATTCCTACATCCGAGAAGGAGAGAGCACTGAAGCTTTCCTTTTCTATTAAAAAGGTGCTTACTTGTTTAATCATTACTTGTCTTTCTTTTCTCATTATGTAATCACTAGTAACTAATTAATCATGTAGATAATATAATTATATATGTGTAGTTTAATATGTAGAATAATATTATGTAATAATAGTAATACATACATCTAATTAGTATCTTGACAACAATAGCAATTGCTTAGGTAGACTATTATCCTCTGTTAATATACAGTGTACAATTATTCTAGCAGCAACGTAACTACGACAGCTAACTTGTTCTCTTGCATGCCAAGCAATTTAACTAATGATATGTTGAGACAGTAGTTGGTGTTATTAATTACAATGATGATTATCCTTCTGTTATAGTTATATAATTGTTGTTGTAGATATATTCTCCGTTGGTCATCGGCTTTCCTCCTGTCATCTGGTTGCTGTCTGGCCTTCGTCTGAGTTGACTGGTTGTTGCATTTGCTGTCAAATCTGTTCTATTGATGAAATATAATAGCATCTAGAAACCCCCACTTTCACCTTGATTTGCATTGCACAATCAATCACACACACTCGCATACCATCCATATATACTACCATTAAACCCACATATACATAAACAACCATTTCAGTCATATCATTTTGGTGGAGGCGCTCGTGTTCTTCAAAGTGGTACTTCTGTTGGTTGTTGTAGTTCCTTGCTTGCTACTTGAATTTTAAGTGTCTACTCCTTGCGCTGGTCGCAACTACTCATCTTTCTACCTTCTAATTAGTTGTCTACTATTTCACCCTCATTCATTCTGATTGTTTGTTGTCGTGAGTTTTCACTCAATCCTCCCTGTTAGCTAGTGTTGCATTGTCATTTAATTCTCTGGTTGGCCACCTTGTGATTTTTGACATTTTGTGACTCGATTTGCTTATTCTTAGACGTGTATTCATCTGTTTGCATGCTCTAGTGGTTATTTCAATCAAGCTGTTTATTATTCACTAATCTTAGTGCTGTGTTTACGTTCGAGGACTCACTATTGTTATTCGGGGAGCTCTTACCCCATTACTATTTCTGAATTAATTTTTAATTATCACTTGTGGAGCTGTGTTATCCTCCACAATCCAGCTGATTTTGAGAGCTTTGTTACCCTCTCTATAGCATTTTGCATTTGGTGAGCTGTGCTACCCTCACTAAAGCAATATTCTTGCAGTTATATTTCTCTTTCTATGTTCATACATTAATATCTCAGCCTGCAATTTCATTCTCTACCACATCTGACCAGTCATTTGATTTGTTTGAAATTTGACACTGATGTTCTAATTTGCCCATGCTTACTATGTTTTATTAATCAATTTCCTAATTTTTATTATCATGTCTAGCAAAAGTAGAGATGCTTTCTCAGAAGCTGCTTTACTAAAACAGTATAAAAACGAAAGAGAAATCCTACAGTTTTGGAAATCATTGCCACCTAATTTGAAAGCGACAGTACTGGACACCGAACGTCCACTTCACCCACGAAGTGTTTCATACAATCCTTTTACTCAGGGACCAGTTAGTCACATGACAGCTACCGAGAAGGCAACTAATCTCCTTCCTACCTCGTCCGACACTCATTTGTCTACAGCCTCGTCCACTGTTCCAGTATCCACCCTTTCATCAATGACTCCCAGATTTACCCCTGCTACTGTCCCTCGACCCTCTGAGAATCCTTTGCTAAAACCAGTCACTTCCCATAGTAACGACATGAATAGAAACCAATTTATTTCTCCTGGGGCACCAAACTCATTTACCCCTCAATTCCCAAGTTTTAGTCCACCTCCTTTCATTCCCAAACCCACCATTATACCTGATTTTTCGTGCATGGAATCATTTTACAATCGCCCTGGTGATAGTTGGGAAAATTTTATCGAGCGATGGGAAATTGACATGCGTCCCTACATGTTCTCTAATGAACAATTAGCCCTTACATTACCAAAAATGCTTAAAGGATCTGCATTTACTAAGTATCGCGTCCTTTCCAGAGAAAATCCTAGTTGTTTGATGAATTATGATCAACTCCGTTACGAGTTGAATAGGATCTTTACTATCCATTCTAATCTTCAAGGTCGTGGTCTACACACTCTGACCCAAGGAAAAAAGTCGGTTGGAGAGTATTATACTGAAATTTCTGATCTTGGCGCTGCTGCATACGCAGACATTCCATTGAAGTATCGTGACTGTTTCTTAGCCGATATTTTTATCCGAGGTCTTAGAGAGCCGATCAGAAAAGTCCTCGCCACTAAAGGCAAACTCACTCTATCTGAAGCTGTCACCAAAGCAGAGAAACTTGAATTCAGTGAGCTGCAGACTCATCAAGTACCTCGAGTCGCTCAAGTCAACACCAATGACTCTGTTGAACTACTGCTGGAACCACTCAGGCAGCAGATCAGTGATTTGAGAGCACTTGTAGAGAGTCAGACAGTCCACCATGCTAACGCTTCACAACAGTTTGTCCATCCTCATTCCACCGAGTATAGATATAGAGGACCCAGTAGCAATCATTCTCCTCCCTTGACTAGTTCCATGTATCCCCATTCGTCTTCAAATCATCAAATGCACCCTTCTATTCGTTATCAGTCACCTAAAACAAGTCAAAACTATTACTCACATAGCCCAAACCGTTCACCTAGTAAGAAACGAAAGGGCTCATGTTACATATGTGGTGATCCTTACCACTGGGCTGATCGATGTCCCAATAAAGTACACATGGTTGAACAAAAATTTGAACCTGAACAATATGAAATGCTTAGTGAGCCTGCTGACGATTTTTCAGACAGTGATAGTGCAGTAAACTTGGTTGGCACTGTTAATACACACAACACTCGTACAGTCCCCATCAATAAAAAGTGTAGTTCTGTTAGTACTAAAAACCATTGTCCTGCTCCCACTACTTCCCACAAAAAGTTTGTAAAAGAACTCAATCCTTGTCAATCACCTGTCATAAAACCATCTATTGCTAATGGAGTTAATGCTAGAAGACCCAGTTGTGATGCAAATATTGTTGTGAATGTGTGTGGAAGAAACTGTATCTCTCTAGCAGATGCAGGTGCTTCTATAACACTTATTCGCAGTGATATTGCTGAAGAGTTGGGATTAGAGCTTGATTCCTGCAGATTACGTGCCTCTAGTGTCACCAATGACTCCTTGAATATCATAGGACAGACTACTGCTCGCATTCGGATTGGTAAAGAACGTCATGTTCAACGTCTATTTGTCGTAGCAGCTATGTCACAGGAAGTCATACTAGGTACAGATTTTCTAGCAAAGTTAGGTGAAGTGACTTACAATTTCAAAGACTGTACATTCAAATTTAACAAGTCGATCATTCCTATGGGTTCACAACTACACGTTGACGCAGCGACTGTTACACATTTCACTCAGTACCCCACAACTACAATGTCTTCCCAGCACCATTTCCATGACCGCTATCACATATCTAACCCTGCTCGTAGAAATAAAGCACGTCCAAATTGTTCTTCTCATAGATCAAATACCACTGGCAATCACCCTTACTCTCGAGTAGACGACAGGTGTGCTCTGCTTAGCAAGCAGAAGCATGCCCCTCCATTTGTAAATAGGTATTAGTTAGTTTGTTCCTTCTGTTGTACATATTAGTTTCATTTTGTGTCTACTGCTTCTTTCTGTCTGTGTTTGAATTAGTGCATTATTCCCTGAGCATCTGTTTCCATTTGAGTTGTTGTTTGTCCTCTATTTCCATGGACTGAGGACAGTCAATTTCAAGTCTCGGAGATGTCTACAATTTACAGCATATTACCATTATAATTTTTTTTCTCATGCTTTCCTACATCATTAGCCTACATACATATACATCTAGCCTTACTGTAAAGATAAAACCAAACAAAAATTAGATTTTAGATTACTCCTATGCTATCATATTTACTCAGCAGGTTAACCATTTATTGTTACTGCCTGTATCACCCTGTATATGCGTATTGCTTTTCTATACTCAAACCGCATGTCTATCTATATGCTGTTTGACATTGGCTAGTGTCACTCGATTTGACATTGTCTGGTGTCACTCAAATTTATCCCTACATCCTTGATAGCAATTTTGTTTTTCTGCCGAGTTCAATACCTACCGCTACTTGATTACATTACCACATGCCACTTGAGAATTTCGTCTCGCGCGCTCATTAAATTTCCTAATGCTACATCGTTAACCAAACTTGTTTAGGCAATCATGTTAAATTGTCGCTGACCTGCTAGCTAGCTAATCATTTGCATACACTTATTTACCCGAAATGCATTGGCTTGGCGTTATAATCATATCATGCTAGTTGATACATTAGCAATGTTATTGTACAGTTTAATCCATTATGTTTTTCTTTCTTTTAGTAGGATCAGTTAGGTTATATTATAGTACAAGAAGATTGGAGGCTTCTACCCATCTTCCCCTTTCTCCTGTTTCACATACAACATAGGTGGTATAAATATTTTTACCACTGCACGGTAGGTTAACTTTTATTATGTCTCAGCGCTCACGCATCCTAACTGTTTTGGGATAACTCTTCACTCGTCTCTTATTGAGTTCATCACAGAGGACTGTGAATTCTTTTAATACGGGAGAATTGATATATCCGGTTTTGATGCTTTCTAATTACTCATTGCAATTTATTTCATTGGAGTTGTCCTCCCGATTATGCTAACATCTTGAGTGTTTCCATGCTTAGGCTATTCTATAGTTAACTCTATTCTTCTGTAGTAGTGATGGTTAGAA
This sequence comes from Cryptosula pallasiana, assembly GCA_945261195.1. Taxonomy (NCBI): domain Eukaryota; kingdom Metazoa; phylum Bryozoa; class Gymnolaemata; order Cheilostomatida; family Cryptosulidae; genus Cryptosula; species Cryptosula pallasiana. Next base: position 30,842,126 of record OX183130.1, read on the forward strand.
GCGCGCACTAAGTTGTCATTGCTATGGCTGGAGATTGATAGCCAATAGAATTGTAGCCTTGCTGGATTGCTAGCTATTACCCAATGAATATTATGTTGCTCTAGCAAGTTGTACATACATATACAACACATGTTTTAAGATCACTCTTTTATGTTACAGACGCTGATGAGTGAACATCTACACATACTGCCTGCATCACAGAAGTAGGTGCTCCACGTAGGTTGTGGCCTGCCAGAGAGGCCCAGAATCTCTATCTATCCATCTACCTGAGGAGCGACATACAGACGTGTATAATCATTCCTACATCCGAGAAGGAGAGAGCACTGAAGCTTTCCTTTTCTATTAAAAAGGTGCTTACTTGTTTAATCATTACTTGTCTTTCTTTTCTCATTATGTAATCACTAGTAACTAATTAATCATGTAGATAATATAATTATATATGTGTAGTTTAATATGTAGAATAATATTATGTAATAATAGTAATACATACATCTAATTAGTATCTTGACAACAATAGCAATTGCTTAGGTAGACTATTATCCTCTGTTAATATACAGTGTACAATTATTCTAGCAGCAACGTAACTACGACAGCTAACTTGTTCTCTTGCATGCCAAGCAATTTAACTAATGATATGTTGAGACAGTAGTTGGTGTTATTAATTACAATGATGATTATCCTTCTGTTATAGTTATATAATTGTTGTTGTAGATATATTCTCCGTTGGTCATCGGCTTTCCTCCTGTCATCTGGTTGCTGTCTGGCCTTCGTCTGAGTTGACTGGTTGTTGCATTTGCTGTCAAATCTGTTCTATTGATGAAATATAATAGCATCTAGAAACCCCCACTTTCACCTTGATTTGCATTGCACAATCAATCACACACACTCGCATACCATCCATATATACTACCATTAAACCCACATATACATAAACAACCATTTCAGTCATATCAACAACACGCATTTGTGAACTCAATATTTTTCTCATATTGTTATCATTTCAGTAGAAACTGCTCATCTCTCGCCGAAACAGTACCATGACGTTGCAAGCTGCCAAATCACTGATGCGCTCATTGCGTAGTTTTCCTTTCTTTGGTGTAAACAACTCTGCATAATTCTTTCAAAAAGTTCTGTAACGGAAGTTCGACAAATGAAAACTTCGGAGTTTTCAACAATCTGTTGTTCAGAACTCCTTTGAAACTTTGACGCATGGAAATCAAGTGAATTTGCTATCAAATGTACATTTCAGCCAATTTCTTAATTATGTTTACCTGTCTTCACTCTCAGGCTCAATAGCTACTATCAGAATATGTTTCTCATAAAAAACAACCCCAATTCTTGGTTATTTGTTTCTGGATTTTAGAAAATCAGAATGGTTCTTGCTGACTCTAGTACTAACAGCTGTAGCAGAAACTTGTGACTGTTTCCACTTACACTCCATTATAAGAGGTAGGTACCAGACTAAACGAAACTAAAAACCTAATTTATTTTCACCAAAATGCACAGAAAAGCAGTTGGTTGTCTTCCCATTGGAGTCACAACTTCCTAAAAATATCAATGCTGGAGAGAGGTTTCAAAGTTGTGCTCTCATCTTCAAGGTAATTAGAACACAACTTACATTTTTGCTAAATAATTTGCAGCATAAATGATGGACTACAAGAGTAGATAATTTCTGGCAAAGCACTAGATATATTGAGAATCTGAGTAATTTAAGACGGACATTATCTTATTTGGTGCCACACTTCTAGCACAAAGTTTTTGTTGATTGTTTTATTGTTACAAAAATTGTTCACTTAATAATAATCTGCATTCAACTTATGAGCTGCAATTATATTTACTTTCGTTGCCTGACAAAATACACTGCGCTTGCGTTATTACTTCCTTGTATGCTTTAATGTCTTGTTTCTATTTTTCCACAACTCTCTTGCATCGAGGTTAAGAAACATATCTTATGCATTTTGTTGCATTTCCAGCAACATATTTTGTGAACATTAAACAGACAAGAATCCCAAATTATATTTTCTTTGGTTGATCGAACATGCAAAATTTGAAAGAATTTAATTCAGAGCATTCTGTCACTTGCCAATCACTGCCTTTATTTTTTTAGTGCTAATGCAGGGTTTTGTACATTTTTTAGATGCTGGTAGATGATGGTAGTTGCAGTTGATTGTGAGGCTTCCAATTGGTCACAAATAGCTCTTTTAATATTTGCGACATAAAAAGTAAGTATTATTTTATTAAATTATCAATATGTGCACTATATGAGTTCTTTTATTGTGAAAAAGACTTCATAAAACTCACAGAAGTATCGTCAACTTACTTCCCTTCTATAGAAATCTATTCTGTGTAATGGCATGAATTAGTAATTCATAGACTTTCCAAACATGAAAAGAACTTGTGCTATTTATGCATGGAAATAACTGCACAATATGACCGAAACAGCTGGTTTTATGTTTATGTATGGCTCTATCTACGTACAACTAGGTTCATGTACGTAATATCTTGATTTATTTTTACGATGTGTATGTATGTAAACTGCAATGTCTATCTACTTTTATGTGAATGTGCCGTTGCCTGTGTACTAATAAGCGTATGTATTATTTCTTTTTACCATATTCTCTGCATACTACTGTCTATGTAATTCTAGGTCTATGCACTACTACATATACCTCTTACTGTGTTTATGTACTACATTGTCCATGCAGTCTATAACTGTGTCTCTGTACTACTACGTCTATGCAGTACTACGCATTACTGCATCACTATGTCTACGTGCTACTATGTCTACATGCTACTATGTATGTGTACTACTATGTCTGTGCATTACTATGTCTATGTACTACTATGTCTATGTGCTACTATGTCTAAGTGCTACTATGTCTACATGCTACTATGTATGTGTACTACTATGTCTGTGCATTACTATGTCTATGTACTACTATGTCTACATGCTACTATGTATGTGTACTACTATGTCTGTGCATTACTATGTCTATGTACTACTATGTCTATGTGCTACTATGTCTACATGCTACTATGTATGTGTACTACTATGTCTGTGCATTACTATGTCTATGTACTACTATGTCTATGTACTACTATGTCTATGTGCTACTATGTCTACGTGCTACTATGTCTACGTGTTACTATGTCTATGTACTACTATGTCTGTGCATTACTATGTCTACGTGCTACTATGTCCATGTACAAGTACGTATATGTAGTAGTGTGTCTATGTACTAGTATGTCTATGCACTACGATGTCTATGTACAAGTACCACTGTTTTTGCCTCCTACTTTGTTAATGCTGAGCGCTTATGGTTTCACCACACACCACGTGAAGATGGGGATTGTTTATATTGTTGATTGACCCACCTACACCAGGTTCTGCCAGTTTATTTGGTGGAAGAACCCCTCAAAATTCAGAAGGTGTCAGCCACACATCAAGGGGAGTCAACACCTGCCAGGACCTCAGTCAAGAAGAGGCTGGTATCTCCCGTGCAAAGTAACACGCAAAAAAAAGCGTCGGCTGGTAGGAGTGAGCAGGCGCACTTCTTGACAGGGTACAAGATCCCTAAGCTGGCAGCTAGCCCACTAGGTACAGTGTCCGTGCCGCCACCTAAGCCAGATGTCACACTGGTAGAGCCAAAGGAGGAGCGAGTCATACCAAGGCCCTTGAAGACCTTTCACCACAGTGATTGTCTGGCTACCTCAATAGAGTCTCATGTCACCAAGTTGGAGCAAAAGCTGGGTGAACTGAGGGGGCTGCTAATAAGCCAGACACTCTAGTGGGCGGATAGAGACAGTGAAAGTGGAAGCGTGGCTTGTAACCACAGAAATAGGGCAGCTGCATCAGTAAGCCACCAGTCTGGGAGGTGCTCTCTTTTAAGAGGCGCCGGACTTGTACATATCCATATATATAAATCATAACTACTTAGCTGTAAAACATGTATATATATTCAAATATACTTAACCGGGGCACGAGAGGTACCCCACGCATATTGCTATTGATATGTTGTAATTAAAGACCGGGTGTGTCTTTAATGTAGAGAGGGATGTGGTAGATTTTGATAAATGGCAGTGGTAAACTTTGTGGGAGATTTGCAAGGTGATTGAGTCATGTTGGGCCCCCTTCCCACCCTTCCCCACCCTAAAAACCCCCCCTACACCCCTTGCAGCCTCAGTAGCAGAGTTTGCAGTACCGTCAGAACTCTTCCCCCTCGGTAGTTAGCTAAATCCCCCTAAAAAAGGAAAATCGGATACCCCGAGCCTGTATCAACCCAGTATCACTCTATATAAATCTATAGTAACTACCCCGGGTCAGGACCCCAGGCCAATATCAAAGATGACTGGTCCAAAAAGCCTGTGCCCTAGGAGTCAGAAAGCCTTAACTGTATGGAGACCGGAGCCTCGCACCTTCCAGAAACAGAGACTAGGAAGTGGAGCTTCCAAGTAGGGATTGGAAAGATTCCACCACACTAAAAAGAGCGGGAAGCATAGCCCGGTGCTATTTCACTATGTGCATACATTCTTATTGGCTCGTTTTATTATTGTACTTTGTATCATGTCTTGTTATTTGTGAATATTTTATATTGTATTGTATTATTGGCCATTCCTAATAAGGTGGTAATTTTTCCCCTTATCTCCTATAAAAGGAGCAGCTATGCACTGTGAGAGACAGTACTTGTGTGGATAGTGCTAAATACCCTTTTATTGTGTTGCTAAATAGATTATGGAATAAAGTATTTACTCGATAAATCTCTGTGTAGTGTGCCTGGGTCGTGGACCCCGTGCAAGTTGTTAAAGTCTATTCAGGATAGACCCGAAGTGCGAGAAGAGAAGGAGAGGATACCGTTGTGACTGTGATAGAGGACAGAAACTTATTACAACTGGTTGTTTACCACTCCAGTCTCCACACCAGTGCGCTAAAGTTTCACCCACAGCCCTCAATAAGATGCCGTACCAGTGGAAAGCCTTACTGTGCCAGTAGCACAGCATGCAGGGCCGGTATTGATCCTTGAAAAGTCGGTATTGATCCCTGCAAAGCCGGTATTGATCCCTGCAAAGCCGGTATTGATCCCTGCAAAGCCGGTATTGATCCCTGCAAAGACGGTATTGACCTCTTACCGACCCGGTATGGTGACACAGGGCCGGTCTATGATGGCCGCTAAAGTAGAGGACCTACAAAACTATCTAGGACCCTACTCTAGAGCAAGAACAGGAAGTACCCTTCCACGGAATGATGAATACGGTAACCACAAGCTAGCTGTAGCCTTGGAGCCCTGCAGATACCTGTGATTCGACAATAAGAGATAGGAATCTGCCCTTCGCCACTTGGCACCAATTACCTTTAATCCTTATTTACTGTATGATTTACCTACTACTTATAGATGTATTCCGATTAGTCTAATTACCTCCTGTGCCTTTATCTTTGTATAATATTATGTTAACCACTTCCTGCCAGCTTACCTATAAAAGGGTTGGATTTGTATATATTCTTTGCATTCATTCACTCTAGTGTATAACCGCCCTAGGACTTTGGTTAGTGAGGAATAAAGCCATTATTCAAACCACACTCCGTGTAGTTTGTCTGAGCCGTTGGCTCTGTCTATGCCAGGTGGTTCAGCAATTACTGAGCATAGTGGTCACTGTCATACGGCACAGTGTCCCCTCTGGAGAGAGGTGTAATACTTGAGATTAGTGGACTTTCGGTGTAACCAGACCAAAATCCATTACACTACTATAGTAGATAGTCTTCTCTCATGCATCTCTCACAACAGTTTGTGTTCTGTGCTGAACAGGTGCTTTTGTACTGTAGCCACCAGAATGAAACATAGAAACAAATGATCTGCTTGAAGCTGGTCATATGCAATGCTCGCTTTGTTTTGTAATTTTCGTTGACCACCGATTTAGTGAGTTTGTACATAAGCGAAATGTGTTGAAACCAACTGGTCATATGTAGTTTTTTGATATTTGGTCAAGCGTAACTATAGTCATGTTGTTCTTGCAGTGAACTGGCTGGCTGAGGCATTACAAGCAGTGATAAGTTTTACTGACTGCTATCAACCACAAAAGCCCATTAAATGGTAATCAACAAGACAACGATGCTGTTGTAGCCTATAATACAGGAGCAAGACACGCCGAACTATCGCTGCTTTTTTATCTACAACTTATAGCATATGAGCTGCTGAAGGAGACAGTGTCAGCCTACTATATCCATGTCCACAGCTGCCAGAGTAGATTGCCTTCCGCTGCTGCTTTACGGAGTCTTATCCCTTACCCTGCCCTAGCGCTACCTCCCTATGCTCTACCGCACATCAGGGCATTTGAGCTATAAATGGGCGATGCAGCCTAATTCTATCATTATTTCCTAGCTTTAGATTAATTAAATAAGACCATAATGTAGACCAATGTGTAAAAATTTTGTGATTGTACAATAAGCAGAGCAAAAATATTTTTTTGACTGGGGTTTTCAGGTTTCTTTTCCACGCAACCAAAAGAGTCACATCTCTGCCACATAGTAACATTAAAACTTGTCTTTTATGAATATATCGCAAATCATGTTGATGTTGATATCTATTATTATTGTAATACAAACAAATGAAACGTTATGCTTGTGATCATAACACGTTTCCCAACTTATGTTTTTTCTTGTACTCAAACAGCAATCTTGTGTAGTCCCTTGCAGCAAATGTAAAAATGAATGTATAAAAACTACGTTGGCTTTCATTGTGAAACACCTATTTCTGCATACAATAAAATGTCAATGTTAAATGTATGACCAATTGCTAAAATGCTGGACTGTGCGCATTAGCGTGTGATGAATATAAACTGCCCCATATAACAAACAATCAACACAACAAAGGCTACTAAAGACCATGTAGCATTGAGTTGTACATTTCTCAAATACCGGTGTAGAGCATATATGTAGCTGCCTCGTCAGAATTAGAAATGGGTTGGAGGTATAATAAAAAGATAATTAACATTGAAAATTCTTTATAAAACGTGTGAGAGGTTTCTACTTTGCCTACGAATGGATTGCATTCAAAAATTTAGCTTTAGCGGCAGTTGTTCAGCTGCTATTCAGCTTTGAAGAGAAGGCAGCTTTGTTTTGTAATATTGGATAAATCACTAAATGATAACTATGCAAAAATAGTATATTATGCTAAAGTCAATAAAAGCTACAAACTGGTGTCTATGCTACAGGATAAAGTTAGGATACATAAGTATCAGAACTCAGTCTGTGCAGTGCATTCTCAGTATATTCTTTTCTGGGTAGCTCAACTAAAATTGCAAAAAAAACAAGACACCTGCGAATTAACACATTCATCAGTTTGACATTTAATCAAGCAGGGCCGCTCATTCAACATATATTTGTGATGTAGTCTTTGTACGTACATCCCACTAAGCGTGTCAGTGATAGCAGTTGGTTATGACAATGCTTACTTGTCATAGCTGACTACTGCCATACACAAACTGTGATACTGACATATTGACCCTGTGCATTGATGCGTAGAGAATGTCAGCACTGTTTTCGCTTGATCAAAAAACTCTCCCATTAGTTAACACAAGCGGTTTGCTGCGAAAATCAATGCATAAACATGGAATTATTGAGGCAGACACACAAAAAACTCAAAAAATGTTGAAAGCTTTACAATGTAGAAACACGAAAGCTACTGGACAGTAGTTTGAGCAAATTTCTGGGATGATTAGAATTAGATCAAACTGGAGGGCCCATGCTCCCAAGTTTGAACAAAGAACTTTGCGGTGTCATGAAAAATTTAGTGAAAATTACAAATTAAACTTTTTTCTCCTTGGTTTATGATTGTTTTGGTTCGCCTAAATTTAGAACACCTCAAACTTATCACGTATGACAATAAACGTTAACAAAAAGTCCTGGGCCAATTGCATATAAATGTAATCAATAGGGTGTGATGAATGAAAATGACTTTAGTGCAAGTAACCTCTTTGCCCTGTGTTTTTAATGGTCATGTACTTTTTGTCAGTATAATAAGGGAAGTCATCGTACAAGAACCACACCATAAACAGATAATGGCTTTTCCCTGTGAGGAGAACAGATGGAGTGTGGAGTTTCTCAATCAAGTTGACAAAAACTTTCAGCTTTATTTTTACCTAACTGCGTACTATCTGATTTATTTTTAATGAGTCTAGTGTTGCATTTAGCAACTTGCTTATTGTGCTTGATGTGGAACTGCCAGATTGAGATGTTGGTGGGTAATTCAGTTGTAAGTTTTTGGCAGCTGTTGCATTGACTCGATTCAAGTAGAAGTGTTGCTTGTTGTCAACTACATACTGTGAATACTTCAAGTACGTGTGTTGCTGCCTTTCAGCTTCCAACAACTTGATAAAGTTTGTAAATGAAAAATATGACTGAAAAGTCTTGTCCTCACCATTTTTTGAGCCATTTATATAGGCTGAGTCTAGAAGCAGATTGCGTATTATTAAATTCCTCTTTTGCTTCAACTCTTAACATCAATATCATTTCTGTGAAAATTGGTTACAAAACTTTCAAATGCTGTTGAAGAACTAATAGGAACACAATAAATGTTGAGTAATTAGGCACATTGATTGCTGCTTGTCATGTTATGAAATGAGCGTTACTGTAGAAAGGTCTTATTTACTGCAAACTCAAAGCAAGAAGAACCTCTACCAACTAAAAATAGACCGTAATACATTGAAGGGTCATTGAAGGTGTATCAACAAAAAAGCTGGTGACTCCTCCAGTAGGCAAGGTGAACAACAACAAAAATTACTGCATACCTAAGATAAGGTCAGCAATTACAACATTGAAGCAGCTGTGCACCGTGAGCTCCAAAATTTGGACTGGGGTTAACATTGTAAAGTCAAAAGCTGACTTGCCCGGCTCAAAAACTCATGAAACTTTGAGATTATTGTTTGCTAGGGTAAGGGCAAAATCTTCAAGTAAAACTTTGACATGTTGAGTGAGCAGAATATCAGTTAGTTACTAAAACTAGCACCCGCACTTGGGAAATGTTGGGAATATACTATTCAATGACAGCCTCGCCTGAAGCTATTGACATGACAAAGCGCTTCCTAGTAGACTGATGTGAAAATACCCTGCATAAATGGGCATTTTCTGGCTATGAAATTATTATTTGTACAAGAAAAACATAAAAGACACAAAGTTTCAAATGTTGGCTTCAATTTGGTGCAAAAATCTTTGAAATCGTATTTTCTAGCTGCGAGAAAATGGTTGTGGGAAAAAAATTGGGAAAATGTGATAATTCTATAATCTAAGAGCAAAGTACTGTAAAGTTCCAAGTAAGGGCTAGTATTTTATAAAAAGACATAATGAGAAAGTTTTAAGCTACAGAATGAAATAAATTTGTTCACAATCGGACAACTAGAAGCAAAACTACTTGATGTGCATTGTATCGGCATTTAGCGAAACAAGCAACGGTTGAAAGCGGATTCTCCGTCCTTAACAAAAATGTGAATTTGAAAATTTTCATTGAACTTAAGACTTAATTATCTGACTTAATTATCTCACTTAATTTTTTGTCTACTTAAAAAGTAATGCTTTCACACAATAAATCACTCATTCTAACAACAGTAACTGAAGCCTCAACATCTACTATATAATATACCAACTGACTACTAGGAGTTTTATTCACAAGGTAAAATTTATTAGCTGAGACATTTAACTTACCTTTTTATGTGCTATTGTCACTTCTATTAAAAAGTAATGATTTTATTGTTATTATAGTGCTATGGAAACAGAAGAGGATGATACTGATGTGACTGATGTAGACATACATAAGGAATGGGAATGACTCATGAAAAATCAAAATGATATCAGTTTTTCTAACGCTGATAATGAATACATGAATGATGAATGCAATGCTGAATATGAAAATGAAATGGAGATGGAACTTGAAAATGCTTTTCAAGACAAACCTTCGACTTTTCAAGTTTCAGCAACTACTGAAAATACAATAGCCTTTGATAAGCAGTAAGTTTTTAAAATCATAAATTAATAACATTAGTAGAGTAATTTTTTTGCTGTTTTTTTATACTCATCTCATGAATCAGCAAAAATAATGCGTTATCTCTTTATTGTAGACAGGACTCAGAATATCAGAGAATTAATGTAAAAGAGGGAGTTGGGAATTCATGTCATAGTACACAGTAAGTTTTTAAAAACCTAACTAATAATAATGTTTGAGCCTTTTTTCCTAATTCCATTTTAAAAATTAATTGATAATGGTGTTTAAGTCATTTTTTCTTCTGTTACATTTTATATAAAATGTATGTGAATGTTTTATAGAACAACTATTATGTGTTAACATTTTTATTGTAGACAAAGTTTAAATTATCGGGAGGAGAATGTAGAAGAAAAAAACCCTGAAATTTCCCCTAATTGGAAATGGTTAGAAGAAAATCTCATTTGTTTTCGTTTACCCGATGAAACAATCAATCAAATAGGATTTGGTGCTGAGCCTTCACCACCAAAGACTAGCATAATAGCTCAAGATATAGAGCCGGTTGTGGAGGAGATAGTTGAAGAAAATGAGAATGATCCAATGATAGAAAATGAAGAAGAAGAAGAAGAAGAAGAAGAAGAGGAAGAAGCACAAGAGGAAGAACAAGAAGAAGAAGAAATGGAAGATTTAAATTTTGAAAGACCTACCCGAGCATCAACCCTAGGTATTGTTGATGATAGCACAGCTCCAACTTTTCAAGATGAAGAATGGGATGATTTGATAGCTAGATATTGGGGAGCTATGAAAACGAAACATAGAGCTGGAAAAGTCATAGAACTTTTAAATGTAAGACTTTGGGATGGGATTCCAAGAGACCAAGCTGATACCTACCAAAATGACTATCATGATTCAAGAGTGTTAGAATTGCTAAAAAAAGTTTGGAGACAATTGAGCTCGAGAGCAAAAGTCAACTGTAGCGTAGGTTGTATACTAGAAAATAAAAATGATGGTGAACTCCGATACTTTCACTCATCATCAAACAATGCTACCGTATATCCAAAAGCTAAACTGATTGAAACTGAAGGAGATCTTGATGACTTCTTTGTTGATGTTATGGAGACTGATCATCGTACAAATAGCTTGAGACGGAGACCAAATACGACTTGGAGATTGATGTTAATCACAAACATTTCGTTTTATTTCTACAAACTACTCGGAATGGGAAAAGTTGGATCACCACCAGAGCATTTACCCTCTCACCTCCTTAACAACAGACACATACGAACCATGTTAAAAAACACAAAAGGAAAACGAATTACCGACAATCTTTGTTTTTTTAGATGTCTAGCATTACACAAAGAACTACAAAAAAACGGTGGAATTGCAAAAGATCCGATAATTAAGGAGGTGAAGGAGTACCAACAACAATATCATAGTTTCATCTATGGTGATAGTGGTAAAAGGTGTGATGGGAAAGGAGTGACAGAAGCTGATTTATTGCTTTTGGAGCGAGCATTTCAACTGAAGATAACAGTGTTTTCTTTAAATGATGATATGACTTCAACAGTTATTTGGAATTCAAACTCCAGTTATAAGGAGAATCTATATTTGGATCTTTATATCAATCACTTCAGTCTTATTACAAACTTGGAAGGATATGTCAAAGCCTACAGATGTCCAACCTGTTCTACTTGTTATGATAGATTGGGGAATCTGAAAAGACACAGATGTTCAATCTCAGAGGCAACAACTATGCAGTTTTCTGGAGGGCAATACAGTCCTACTGCTACAATATTCGACAAACTGAAGGTTCAATTCGGGATAGATATCGGGTCAGATGATCCATTGAGATACTATCCATTTTTTGCAACATTCGACATAGAGTGTTTGTTACCTAATTGCGAAAAAGATCGAGATACAGACACAACCATTTACACGAATGAGCATAAACTTTTAAGTATTTCAATTTGTTCAAACGTACCAGGCTTCAACAACCCGTGTTGTATTGTCAATAATGGGGATGATGATGAATGCGTTGGAAGGTTCATTGAATACTTGGATGATATTAGTGAAGAATCATATAGCCGATTGGAAAAACAATTTTCGCGAATCATAAAACAGATAGAAGGTGAATTACAACGACTGGAAGAAGCTGAAGAAAAGTTTCGTAGTGATTTTGAAAAAAATCGTTTCAGACGTAGAACAGGAGCTGAAAAAGTTCTGGATGATTTGTACAGCTATATGAAAAAACTCCCTATTCTAGGTTTCAATTCACAGACTTATGATGTCAATGTGATGAAAGGAAAACTGCTTCAAAAATTGAAAGATGTCTCCGACACAGATTTTGATTTTGTTATAAAAAAAGGAACCAAGATGCCTGTTATCGGAATATGATCTTTTTTGTTTTTAGATTGTACAAACTTCATCGCTCCTGGATATAGCTATGAAATGTATCTCAAAGCATACAAATGTGAAGCCGGAAAAGGATTTTTTCCTTATGAATGGATGAAAGACTTGGAACAACTTAATCAAGAACATCTACCTCCAAGAGAAGCTTTTTACAGTTCTTTAAAACAAAAGAATATCAGTGAAGAAGAGTACATAATTTGTCAAGAAGCATGGAAAAATAACGACATGAAGACAATGAGGGATTTTTTAAAATGGTACAACCACTTGGATGTAAAACCATTTGTTCAAGCGTTGGAAAGACAAAGATCGATCTACAGAGAGCATGGGATTGATATGTTAAAAGATGGTATATCTTTACCAGGATTAGCGATTCGATGGATGTTTAACAAAGCTCCTCAACCACCCCCTCCATACCTCTCTACATACTTGAATTTTGATGAACTTGGTAACTCGTTTCGTCAGACTCTCCCAATTTGTCTGCTTGACAACTGCAATGCAGAACTTTATCCTCTAATAAAGAAAAACATAGTTGGGGGGCCAAGTCTAGTGATGCATAGATATCACGAAAAAGGTATAACTAAAATTAGAGAACATTGGTTGGGAAAAGAAGCAAAGATTTGTGATAGAATCTATGGAGTTGATGCAAATGCGCTCTATTTATGGTGTATGATGCAATCAATGCCTACTGGCTATCCTCGAAGAAGAAAAATCGAAAACTCCTTTGTCGCTGAACCAGTAAAATTTAGCAAGATAGCTCATAGCTGGTTACAGTTCCAAATGTTCTCAAAAAAAATCAATATCAGACATCAGCTCAATGGAGGAGAAGTTACTCTTGGACAGCGAGGATTACCAGTTGATGGTTTCTGTGTTGAAAATCGTCATGTCTTTCAATTCCACGGATGTTTTTGGCATGGACACGACTGCTCTTATAACAACGCTAAAGAGCAAGAGCTTCAAGCTAGTGGAAGAAAATCAAAAGCAAATCTGTTTAAAACTACGATGGAAAATGAAGAATATCTTCGAGCATTAGGTTACACTGTAATCTCGATTTGGGAGTGTGACTGGATGAAGCGTGTAAAAACTCATACAAATTTACAAAAATTTGTCAACACGTTTTACAATTCTTTCTACCCTAAAATACTTGAAAAAAAGCTGAATCAAGAAGAAGCAGAGGTGTTGCAAATCACTAGTGATTCGAATACTTTGATTTGCAAATACTTGATTTGTGAATTGATTTGCAGTCTATTCAGCTTATTCAATGATTTCAAATAATTGACTTGAACATCAGTTGATTTGAATTGATTTGATTTGTGCCTTAAAAAAAATTGATTTGAAAAATAGGGATTTCAAATCAAATCAAGTCACTAATTTTTTATAGTTTTCGCATTTTATACTAAAATAATGATAAACAATGGCATTAACGATAAAGTATCGTTGATGTAGCGGTGTCTTCAGACAAAAAGTATAAAAATCACTAATAATAACAGCTGTTAATTGGCCCATTAGACTTATGTTGTAAGGGGAAATGTCACACCACCCCCATTGCTAAGATACTATGATTCACAGTCTACAAAAACAACGATCCAACCAGCTCAGCAGAAGCAAACCGTAACTACCACAATAATAATAATAATGATCACGAGTAAACCATTATTATAATTATTATTATATTATTTCAATCAAATCTTAATTGCAGAACTCAATTGCTGGACTATTGTTGTGCTGAATTAATTTTATTGTATAAATGAATACTTATTACAGAAAAAATGCAATCCATTCACTCAATTCATTAGTTTTGATTTTCGTCCACTACTAATAATAATTACTGTTTTTTTTTTTAAAAATTAATTAAAGTTATAATAATAATAAATAATAGTTATATCATATTATTATGATAGATAGATAAATCAGAAGCAGTATGAATAAAATGTTATAATTATTGTTGATAATCAAAATAATGGTATTAACTTAATTATTATTACCACTATTATTTATTGTAAAATCTTTGTCATCAATTTCATTTCATAAAAAAAACTTGTCATTGCAAACTAAGTAATAAATAATAATAATAATAATATTTAATCATTATTACCACTGATAATATTATTAGTTAGCCTATTTATATTATTACATTTTTGTGCTGTTATTTTTATTATAGATTACCATATATCATTATTATTATCTATTATCATTAATTATTGTTATTTATGAACATTAAATATTGTTATTATTAGTTATTATTATTGTTTTTATTATTATCATTTATTATTATTTTTAATTATTATCAATTATTATTACTTATTGTCAATTCAATTACCATTAATTATTATTAGTCAACTATTGTTAATTATTATCATTATTATCAATTGATCGTTGTTAGTTATTATTATTATTATTAATTATTGTTTTTATTAATATTGTGATTATTAATAACCATTATCCATCCTTCAAACACTGTTTTCATTTGCTGTTTGTTTTTACCAATGTAACTTTTAGCAGTTGAGAATCATTTCTATATCTGACAGTTTTGTTAAGATGAAGAATTAATCATTATATTGATTTTAACAAATTCAAACAGAAGGTTTTTCATAACAAAAAGCCTTTTGATGAAAAATTGTTGCTGTTCTTTTTTAAATCAGGTTCAAATATGGTAATTTTTTTTTGCATATCAACTATTATTTACAAGTTATTAATAGCAATAATGTAAACGATATTTTTAATTATGTTATTAAGCCAGTTCAATATTTTGATAAATATAATTTTTCTGTTCAGAGACCAAGAGCTTATCACTTGTTACCCCTAATTGCAATGGGTTATTAAGATAAATCATGTACCAATCAATCGCGATACAATAGTTTATTTAGCAAGCAGCCCCAATACTTATGGTGAAAGAATTCTAATCAGTATCACTGATGGACATTTGTGTTTCCATCTAAATTTACTTTTGCTCCATGTGTATGTTTTGAGTGGCAACTTCTTATCAAATTTTCAGGCTTTACTAGAAATTTTATTTGACAATCGCATTAAGCTAAAACTGGTGTGTAACAATCAGAAGCTTACCATGATGGTGGGTGATGCGTGCAAACAATTATTGTAAACATTTGCGGAATTAACGCGTGAAAAAGTTGTGTGAGAGTAACAAGGAAGACCATTCTATTACGGCCACACCAGCTGGATTAGAGAGATGCCACACGATAATCATGTGACATGTTAATAAGAAATACCAAAACCATTGATATGTTAACCTAATAATGCATTAACGACATGATATTTGTTATGTTGCACACATCTAATACTAATGAAATGAGCAATACTGTAATAACTATAATATCAGCTGAAACTTTGACGCATCATAGAACAAAACCATTGCTGATCAGGGAAAATTAGTTCCTCAAAATGAAATCAGATTGTAAGCCATGACCGAGCCTTCTACAATAAATACATAGGTGTATTGTGACAACCAGTAGAGTGCTCCTCCCAGAGCTGTTTGAGTAAATGCTGGAGGTGTTACAGTACTTGGATAACGTATGACGGAGGCTACAAATTAGTTTGCACCACCAAGATTGTTTAGGTAACGCTTATTTTCCTGATTTGCAAATCAATTTCAAATCATTTCAAATACTTGAAGTGATTTGAATTGTTTACATCGCAATTTGACTTGGATTTGATTTGCCACTGACCCAGTTAGGACTTGATTTGATTTGATCTTCAAGGTTCATGATTTGTACTTGAATTGATATGCGAAAATGGTGATTTGCAACACCTCTGAGAAGAAGTGTTGGAGAGAGTTCAATCAGAAGAATTCTTCGGATTTGTTGAATGTGACATCGAAGTTCCTGAGGAAGAGGAAGAAAAGTTCTCCGAAATGCCTCCGATTTTTAAAAATACGATGTTAACCAGAGAACACTTGAGCGATGAAATGAAAGTCTTTGCTGAAGCCGAAGGTTTTTTAAAGTCTCCTCAACGCTCATTAGTTGGAAGTATGTACGGAGATAAGATATTGCTAATGAGTCCTTTGTTGAAATGGTACTTGAAACAAGGATTGAAAGTCACCAAAGTTTATCAGCTAATAGAATATATTCCTAGAAAAGCTTTTGAAGCTTTTGGAGCATCGGTTTCAGACGCTAGGAGAATGGGAGATGCAGACCCTAGTCAAGAATTACTCGCTACTACTAGCAAGTTGGTAGGAAATGCTGCTTATGGAAAAACAATCACTGATAAAGAAAAACATACCACCATCAAGTTCATCGAAGGCGCCAGAAAAGCTTCATTTCGTATCAGAGGAAACAAATTTATCGCCATGGAAGAGATAGCAGATGATTTTTATGAAATCGTAACCTGTAAACAGCTAGTAAGTTTTAAAACAATTATTTTGCAATTCAAAATTTATATTCCACAAGTTTACTTTGCTAATCAGTATCAGTAGTAATATATGAGCAGATCTCCCTACCAAGTGTTTTTTTGTGGATTAGACCTTGGAGGTTATGCAATGGGTTACGACGTTGGATGAATTCGCCGAGTTTATATTGTATTTTACTTGAGGGGTACTTGAGTGGCATTTGAGTGGCATTTAAGTGGCATTTGAGTTTTTGATTATTTTTTAACTTATTTTGAACTTATATGGCATATAGATTTTGCATGTATGGCATTTGATTTTTTTGATAGTTTTAACATTGTATATAAATGAAAACGTGATAAGATTGTATGGTTATTGGAAGTTAAGATGTCGACAGAGGATGATGTTGAGATGAGACCGATGAATGAAGTTGATACTATTGATGGTGCTGAACGTGATATGATAGATGTTTTACCGAGTATGAAGCGTAAAGCGTTGATAATTATGATAATTTTGGTATTTGTCGTAGGGCTTTCCACTTTTGGAGGTGTTACTGAGTTTAGTATGTATGAAGAAGCTATGGAAAAAATACAAAAAGCGAGAAACTCTCCTGTTGGAATCATAAATGAAACTACTGTTGATTGATGAACATCTTTTTATGATGAATGGGAAACCTGAAGATTATGACCCGACGATGCGATCTCCTTTTACAGCAATGATTGCAGGACCAACTGGATCGGGAAAGACGCAAGCGATTTTTCGAATGATTGAAGCTAGTCAGACTATAGCACACCCTCCACCAACAGAGATTCACTACTGTTATGGAGCCTACCAAAAAGCCTTTGATGATGTATCAGGAGTGATTTTTCATGAAGGCATGATAGATATAACAGTGAGTTTTCCCAGAGATGGTAAAAATCGATGGCTGATAATTGATGATCTCATGGATGAAGTTTCTGGTAAAGCCGATGCTAATGCTTTGTATACAAAACATAGTCATCATTTGAACATAAGTGTGTTTTTTATTGTTCAGAATCTGTTTTTAAAAGGAAATCGTACAATTTCCTTGAATAGTCATTATTTTTTTCTTTTTAAAAACCCTAGAGATGCTTCTTCTATTTCCTATTTGGCTCGACAATGTTTTCCATCAAAAATAAAATATGTACAAGAGGCTTTTGAAGATGCGACAAAGAAACCATACTCTTATTTACGAATAGATACGACTCAACAAACGAATGATCAATATAGACTATTGGGAAATTTTACATCAGTTCTCCCTATGATATTATATGTACCCAAGTAAAAGGATATAAATACAATTACTATTCACTTCACCTCAATCATATTTTGTTATTCAACGACGCAACACGAAAGCATTATAATGTCTAAAGCTTTGGAGAAAAAATTAACAAAAAATGCAGCTGTGTTGTTATCGCTCAACAATACAACCTTTGCTATTCAAAAGTCTGTTATAGCCAAAGCCAAAAAGGAGTTTATTATGACTCTAATGGAATGTGCTAAAGCTATTATAAATGGAACGATACCATTGACATCATCTCAGTATAATGAGTTGCAGCGAAACGTGAAGGATATTAGCGCTTTAGTAAGAAAATCAACGTTAGATGATAAGAAAGCTGTATTGCAAAAAGGAGGATTTTTAGGTGCTCTACTAGGACCTATCATCAGCAATATAGTTCCTGGGTTACTTAAAAGTGTGCTAGGCGGAGGGAGAAGATAAAGATGAAACTCTCAACACGAATGATGCGAAATAGAATGGCGATTTTAGCTCTGGATGATCTGAGTAAGAAAGGAAAAATCGCTATAGTCGAAAAGGCTAACTCAGATTTGTTTCAATCATTGATAGAAAGTGTTAAAAATATTATATTAGGTAATATTCCTCTTGATTCTGAGCAGTTTATTGAGTTGCAGCGTTACAAGAAGGAGCTACATAAACTTAGTGGTAGAGGGAGAGTTGATGATAAGCGTAAAATTTTGATTCAGAGTGGTAGAGGGAATCTTTTGGATGCTATTATAACACCTATTGTATCTGTTTTATCATCAATTAAAAGATGAATCGTCAGCCTTTAACATTCTCCAGACGTAATTTTATACTCACTGAAGATGAATACTATAGATTAACGGAAAGAAAGGATGATAAAACAGTGGTAAAGGAAGAGAAAACCAGACCTCCATTGTATTATAATCCTATGGAAGCTATAACAGTGAGAAATATGAAGCGAAAGCGAAATGATCTACTGGAAACGGCTTATGATTCTGACTTATCCTCATACGAAAAGTTAGATGAAAATGTTGAAAACCTACGTAGGTATTTGTCTGATGTCAAAAAGATTAAAAATAACCAAAACCAGACACAAAAGGATAGTTGGAATCTCATTAAGAAAAAAAAGACAGAGTCTACTTTTCCTTTGGCCAATAGCACAGTTATCGATAATAAACCTAATGTCTTTTCACCAAATGTTGATAAAGACAATGAGTTAGAATCAGTGAAAGTGGTTGATGATGATGATGATATTGGGATGGAATTAATAAAAGGAAGGTTGTTTGATACTGAAGACACAACCTTACTAGGAAGTACATTTCTTACTGATGGAGAAGATGAGCACGATAGTGAAAGCGAAAATTTAAAAGATTTTGAAAAAAAAGCAGCTGATTTAACAACAAAAAAGAGTGATCAAACGATCGCTGTCAGAATGTTGAATAATCTGAGTAAAATTGGTAGATTCGACTCGGAGAAGAACAGACTGAAAATTGGAGAACATTGGTTGAATCCTAGGACTTCCAAAACTTTACTACGAGACGTTCTAACCGAAGGAGGTAAAATACAATCGGGAAATACCAATTACAGTAGATTTAAAAGCCTGCTAACTGATGAAGGAATCACAACTGTCAGAAAATCCCCGCATCGAACACGTACTCAGAAGAAAAAGTTGGTCGTTCCCGGTACTAATTCATGGACATCGACACGCTAAAAGAGTTGTATTACAATCCTGCATTACATACATCTCTACGAGGAGCTAGAGCTTTACTGAAAGCTCGTAGAAAACGAGAGGGAGAAAAAAGAATCCGTGAATGGTTGAGTGGTGAGGATGCCTACACGTTACATAAAAAAGTTGTAACCAAGTTTAAGCGTCGTCCTACAATTGTAGCTGGAATAGGGGAGCAGCTACAGGTAGATTTGATGGATGTTCGATCTCGAAGAGATGAAAATAATAATACAGCATTTTTACTGACTGCTATTGATTCTTTATCTAGAAAAGGTTGGGCTGTGCCGCTCATCAACAAATCAGGACCGGTAGTAGCAAGAGGATTGAGAAGAATACTAGAAGGGGAAAACTATAAAGCTTTACAATCTGATAAAGGTAAAGAGTTTGACAACGTCAATGTCAAGACTCTGCTGGCGGAAAAAAAGATCAAGCGCTTTACAACCGAAAATGAAACGATAAAGGCATCGATGGTGGAGCGTTTTAACAGAACTTTAAAAGAGAAGATATATAGATATTTGACATATAAAGATGACGATAGATACATTGATGTTTTACCAGAAATGGTTAATGCATACAACAACACAATTCATGGTGCTATAGGTATGAGACCAAATGATGTGAATTTTCAAAATCAAGAACTTGTATGGAATCGTGTGTATGAAGGAGGTGAACATAGTTTAACTCAAGAAGCAAAACTAAAGGTTGGGGATTATGTGAGAATAAGTAAGGCAAGAGGAGTGTTTGAAAGAGGATACACCCCGAATTGGACGATTGAGATTTTTATAATCACCGATGTACTTATTGATGAAAAACCTGTTGTATATAGGGTGAAAGATTTAGCTGAGGAGATGATCGATGGTACCTTTTACGAAAAAGAGTTGCAAAAAGTAAAAAAACCCACGATTTTCAGAATTGAAAAGATACTGGGAAGAAGAATGAGAAGAGGTAAAAGACAGATTCTGGTTAAGTGGTTAGGTTATGGAGAAAAGTTCAATGACTGGGTAGATGAATAGTTTATAAGGAAACAACGCTTGATATAATCATCATACGTTGGGAAAATGTCGATGCTGATAACTTTACCCTCAAACTCTAGTGGTGAAGAGTTTCCTGATAATAACAATTCCGAATTTACAGTGAGACTGTATAAATATTTGGTTATCAATGGCGGTAAATGGGAGGTAGCTCTGCTAGATATGACTTATTCTAATAATTGGAAAAATGTTACCGAAGGGAAAATATATCTAGAAAAGACTAATGTCTCCGGTAAAAGCGAAAAGTCCTTCATCCTAATCGGTAATGGAAGATATGATAGTATAGAGGAGTTGGAGGAGATTATACGAAAGAGAATGAATGAAATGGATTTAGACAAGAAATTCACCATCTCCTACAACAAGATCACCAACACCGCTTTACTAACTAACAGTGATCCTGATACTGCCATAAGCTTTTCCAAAGATATAGCATATATTTTTGGATTTGAATCAAAAACTACATACCCTCGTGGTAGATACAATAATATCACACCCCCTGATATAAATTCCGGTTTAACATCCCTGTATGTTTATTCCAATATTGTTGATAATAGAATGGTAGGAGATACGAATGTACCTTTATTGAGAGTAGTTCCAGTTCAAGGAAAGAAGAATAGTGTTGTGTATCAAGAATTTAAAAATCCTCACTATGTTGACGCTTCATCACTAAATAGTGATATGATTAAAGTACTTATAACGAGTGACGACGGTCAACGAATACCATTTGATGGTGGAAAGGTTGTGTTGACGGTTCACTATAGAGAGAAAGAATTATAATGAGTTTGGTACGATACACCCCTGAGGATTCAAAAGATTTTTTTGATGAGTACTACAAGATGCAAGCTGGAAATGGAATTGGAGTGTATAGTGGACGACGAGTGATGCCTAATATGAGAGGAAATGGACTTGGTAGTATTTTTTCAAGTTTACTTAAATCTGCAGCACCAATGCTGAAAAGAGGAGCAATTAGTTTGGGGAAAAGAGCATTGTCTGTAGGTGGAAATGTAGCGCGTGATGTCATCGATGGTCAAAGTTTTGCGGCGTCAGCAAAGAAGAGGGGATTGGCAGAGTTGAATGATCTGGGGGAGATGTGATCAATGCAGTCCGTCCAGATAGAATGAAAAGGAGAAAAACAAGAGGTGGAAAGAAGAGGAGAGGTGTTGGTAATCGTGGTATATTTTAATAGCAGTAGAATCCGGTATAAAGACAGCTGAGCTTGATATCTATATTCATTAAGCGGTAACGCTTCAAGCATTCATCACTCGCAAAAGATGGCTAGCCTAAATGGAACAACAGGTAATAAGTTGGAAGGTTCTTCCTACAACATAAATCCAACGTTGGATGTATTTGCTACGGAACCAACAAACATATCGGTAGAAAGATCGGAATATGTTGTCATCAGACCTGATAGGTTAGATCCTTATGGTAGTATTGAGTTAACCTTGTCAGGGAGCACTGAACATTACACAGATCTTTACAACTCGTTTCTGCAAGTTGAAGCCACAGTTGTTCAAGATGATGGAACCAATATTACAGGTGATGATGATGATGCAGTTGTGTGGATGGGGGATTCAATGCATGCATTATTCAGTGAGTTGAAAATGTCGATAGAAGGAACCACCGTTGAATACGCTAACAACTACGGTTTACGCTCCTACTTTTCACAACTACTCGAAAACAGTGCAGAAAGAAAGAAATATCAAGGTAAGATGGAAGGATGGTTGTATGATGATTCAACTAGCAAAGACGGTGCTGATCACAAAACCGCTGATAAGAAAAAGAGGAGAGCTCTAATCATAGGTGGAAAGACAATAGAATTAACTGGAAAACCTCATCTCGCATTATTTCAGCAGAAAAAACTAATAATACCAGGTCCTACTATGCAGCTGGAGTTTGAGCGTGCCTCCGGCAAACTAGCTTTGTTTGCTGCAAATGAGGCGCCTGCAGGAGGAGCAAAGATTAGAATTGATAAATTTGAACTTCATCTTTGTAAAGTTAAGGTGAATCCTACAATACAAAACTCCCAACTCAGTTTGGCATTGGAAGGCCACAACTACATTTATCCTGTTGATCAAAAACGGATAAAACTATATGGAATTCGTTCTGGTGTTGCGCAGATCGACATCACTTTGGAAGAAAACAAACAAAAACCTAAACAAATTTATTTAGGTTTAGTTAATCACAACGCAATGAACGGACGTTTCGCCTTGAATCCATATAGAATGCAGCATGCTAGTGTTGATAGTATTGTATTGAGAGTTGGTGATTGTCCGATTGGAAGGAGATTTGAACCAAATTATGCTAGAGGAATTTTTGGAAGAGAATATCATCAGTTTCTACACGCTACCGGAACTTTGCTTGAAGGCGATAGTCTTGGTATTACGAAAGAACAATACCTTGATGGTACTACACTTTATGGATTTGATTTGACTGGTGATTTTCTTAAAGAAGGTTTTCACTCTATGAAAAATGTCACAACAAGTGTGGAAATTCGTTTTAGCGCTAACACGACGGATGGATTATCCCTGGTAGCATACTTTGTAAAAGACGGTGTGTTGGAGATGGATAGCATTCTTCAATTAACTATCGGAGGCGACGCAGTGCTTTAAACAGAAAGTTACAGATGAATACCATACAAATTCGTTCGATCTTACCTTCAGACGTTTTATGTCAAAGCGTAGGGATTCATGTTGGAGCTAGAGAACAGTTTTGGAAGCAAATTTGCAATTTTCCAACAGGATGTTTCGTATTCAACACCCATTATTCTCATCAACCCGGAGAGCATTGGTTGGCTGTGTACGCTAATGATTCAGAGGTGGATTTTTTTGACTCGTTTGGACGTTCTGTTTCCTTTTATCCGGATGTAAATGAAATACTAAGTATTCATGGAGGATATGAAACAATACGAAGTAATGAAACACAACTACAAAGTTTTTTGTCAACTGTATGTGGCGACTATTGTGTATACTTTTGTTTACTGAGAAGTAGAGGATGGAGTATGGATGAAATTGTTAAAAGTTTACGAGACATAGGAGATAGTGAGATGAGAGATCACTCAATACGGAGATTTATCATACAGACCTATCCTAACTTCGAGTTCATAGAAGATAATACAGTAGAAGGAATAGATGGTGTACATATACAAGGAACTAATTTACTAAGTAAATTGTTAAAATAAATTATTATAATTGATTTTTATTTGATATAACAAATATAATGAATAAAATACAACTTATCTCATTATTTGTGCTAAACACTACAGAACCTATAAAAACTATTATTTTGTAATGTTTCAAGCA
This sequence comes from Cryptosula pallasiana, assembly GCA_945261195.1. NCBI lineage: Eukaryota > Metazoa > Bryozoa > Gymnolaemata > Cheilostomatida > Cryptosulidae > Cryptosula > Cryptosula pallasiana. The sequence continues at coordinate 30,866,171 of OX183130.1, forward strand.
AGAAGTAAATAAGATCTTCTCATTTTCTTCCTCAGGAGCGCTCTTTAGTTATATCTAAAAGACATAGTAACTAATGACTCTATCATACATAGTTATATGAATTAATTTTACAAAAATACTTCAGATCTTTCTTTAAATAGATATGAAACTTACCATCATAGAAGACGAGTCACATCCTTTGTGTTATCGATTAAGACTCTGATATGCTGTTCTGGACAATTCTCTTTTTCATTTTCATCAAAGTAGGAGAGACAGGTGTGCTGCAGCGAAGTATCAAACAGTTCTGAGACTTGAATGAAAGCTTGAAGAGCTGAGAGTAGAATGATGTCGTAGGAAATCATGTTGTTCGTATTTTGTTTCAGTCCTCTGAATACGATTACACCACTTTTTTCCGCCACCACAGATGAAGCTATTTGAGCAGGGATGCTAAGATCTCCAATCAATAGCTCTCCTTTCACCACACATCTGTAATTAGCCACTATAACATCAGCAGTCTTGTTCCAACGAGTATCACATTTTCTTAGCATTCCAGGATTCTCATAAGCTATAACACTTCCTGTCGGAAAATCGTGTAGGTGAGCAACACTGAAATAAGCCTGTATTTGTCTCAAACTCTTGCCATACAATGAGTTGAATGGATCGTTGATCTTTCGATTACATCCATGAGATTCAGCAGTACGAAAAATCGCATCTCCTGTCTTTCCTTCTCCCATATAAATTAAAACAATTGGACGTGTTTGCTTAGCTTTATTAACAAGCAGTCCTATTTCGGTTGAAACATCACTCTTCACCCGAGTTATCTTCTTATCCTTTCGGTAGTTGTAAATCATGGTGCACTTTGATTCATCACGAAATTCAACAGACAACACCTCCATAACTGTTGGTACTGGTAGTTCTCGGATTTCCATGGATTCTTCAAGTTTTTCTAGACTATCTGGAGAGAGAGAGTTTATTAACCCAGCGCTCTTGTAGGTGAGAGTGGTTAGTTCATTACTTCCAGCATCTTGAAAGGGTATTCTGGTGTGACGAAAAAGCGTTTCATCTCCAACATCCGTCAAAACTAGTTTTTTGCACTTCGAGCCAGTTTCATTCTCATCTTTTGTCAAATCAATAAAAGATCGTTTCCTCATCGATGTTCTTTTTGAAGACAGCTTGTTAGTAGGAGATGTGAATGAAGTAAAATCTTGTTGGGATTCTGGTTCATCAACCACCAATTGACTTTCTGCCATATCAAAGATAGGAGAAGGTGATGGGGAAAGGGTTTGCTGGGATCCTGCTTCTTCATTCATCGGTTGACTTCCTTCGTCTTGAGTATTCATTCTAAAAAAACAAAACATTTTGTTTAATTTTTCGTAATTAATTTTAAAAGATCATAAAGGTCATAAACCTTCAGCTAGTAGCGTTAGCTAACAAAATATAAATATTTTTACTCTTACCTTTATAAAGAAGATGAGCTCCTAGTTGTTGCAATGAAAGATTTAGTAGATGTTGCTTCTCCGCTAGTCGTTGTAGAACTGGATGCTTTCTGTGTGAAAACAGTGGCTCTTAAATAGGTAAAGTTGCACTGATTAAATCCTATGAATCAACATTTTTTCACGCGAATACAACCCAATGCTTTCGCGGGAATAAATATTTTATTTTCACGCGAATACAAACCAATGCTTTCGCGGGAATAAACATTTAATTTTCACGCGAATGGAAACTGTTGCTTTCGCAGGAATGAATACTTTATTTTCACGCGAATACAAACCGTTGCTTTCGCGGGAATAAATATTTTATTTTCACGCGAATACAAACCAATGCTTTCGCGGGAATAAACATTTAATTTTCACGCGAATGTGAACAGTTGCTTTCGCGGGAATGAATACTTTATTTTCACGCGAATACAAACCGTTGCTTTCGCGGGAATAAATATTTTATTTTCACGCGAATACAAACCAATGTTTTCGCGGGAATAAATAATTTATTTTCACGCGAATGGAAACCGTTGCTTTCACGGGAATAAACATTTTATTTTCACGCGAATAGAAACCAATGTTTTCGCGGGAATAAATAATTTATTTTCACGCGAATGGAAACCGTTGCTTTCGCGGGAATAAACATTTTATTTTCACGCGAATAGAAACCAATGTTTTCGCGGGAATAAATAATTTATTTTCACGCGAATGGAAACCGTTGCTTTCGCGGGAATAAAAATTTTATTTTCACGCGAATACAAACCAATGTTTTCGCGGGAATAAATAATTTATTTTCACGCGAATACAAACCAATGCTTTCGCGGGAATAAACATTTCATTTTCACGCGAATACAAACCAATGTTTTCGCGGGAATAAATAATTTATTTTCACGCGAATACAAACCAATGCTTTCGCGGGAATAAACATTTTATTTTCACGCGAATACAAACCAATGTTTTCGCGGGAATAAATAATTTTATTTTCACGCGAATGGAAACCGTTGCTTTCGCGGGAATAAAAATTTTATTTTCACGCGAATACAAACCAATGCTTTCGCGGGAATATATACTTTATTTTCACGCGAATGGAAACCGTTGCTTTCGCGGGAATGAAATTTTTTATTTTCACGCGAATAAAACAGGGATATTTCACGCGAATAACACTATTCTGATAGAGTTTTCGCGTGAGTGTTTTTAATGGCTATAAGCTAAATGAGTAGGAGTGGCTTATACTATATAAGAACAGCTCTCTCTGCATAGAAATCATTCTCTCCAGCAATAAAACATCGACTACTACAGCTGATTTCATCAACTACTACAACTGATTCATCAACTGCTACAACTGATTTCATCAACTACTACAGCTGATTTCTTGGTGATAAGGTAAGAATTAATAGAAAAATTACTTAATAAAAGTTAAAATGTAATTATTTTACAACACTGTTTAATCATCATATACTAATACTTAACATTTTATTTTAGTTCATTATGAGTTCAAAAAGATACACAATCAAAGACTACCTTCCAAAGATATATCATAGCTATATTAAAGAAAATGTTGAAGTACAGGAAAAGATTGGATATCGCTTGACATTACAAGCTATATTATTATGTATGACACAGCATTTGCTAACTGTAGCTTCTTTACATGGAGAACTTTCACCGATACAATACCGACCATACACTACACATAAATACGTTGACAATTCAGTAGAAATATTTAAGCTTATGACTAAAAACAATTTTCAAACAGTTGTAAAAATGTCAAAAACTGTCAGTATTAATGATTACTTAAAGAAAATTCAAAGAAAAGTGTGGAATAAAGAGCTCACTCAAAAATTGATTTCAATACAATGGACTACTGAATTATTATATCATTTTCAATCAGATATATGTAGATACATACAAACGGATGAAAATCTCTCATCATCCATTTTTTCATTTGAAATGATATTGGAACTATTTCAAGCTTACAATATTTAATATGTTCTCTTTATGTATCCCTACTTATTATACAATAAATGTATATATTTACATATTGTTTCATTTTTAATCAATGTATTTATTCAATGTAGATGTATCTCCTCTCTCCTCTCTCTCCTCTTTCCCTCTCTCCTTTCTCTCAAGATGCCATATGAGTTCGAGTTATGTAAAAAAATTATCAAAACTTAAATGCCATACATTCAAAATCTAGATGCCATATGAGTTCAAATCAAGTAAAAAAATAATCAAAACTCGAATGCCACTTAAATGCCATTCAAATGCCACTCAAGTACCCCTCAAATGAAATACAATATAAACTCGGCGAATTCATCCAACGCCGTAACCCATTGTCTCAACTCCAAGATCAAATCCACAAAAAAACACTTGGTAGGGAGATCTGCTCATATATTACTACTAGTATCACCATCATTTCAGCTAACTATGAATGTTCCAGTACACTTGGGTTTCTCCGTACTACAGTATGCTAAACTGAGAATGCTAAAGTTTTACTACGACTTTATGGATAAGTAAGTAAAACCTAATTCCCTACTATTATCATGTATAAGTAAGTAAAACTTCCAAATAATTGAAGCAATCTTTTTATTTATAGATATATTGACAGAAGTGATTTTCAATATGTTGAAATGGATACAGATAGCGCATACATGGCGTTGAGCGGAACATTAGAAACACTGGTAAAACCAAGTATGAAAAAAGAGTTTTACAATGAATATGGTGATTGGTTTCCACGACCATACTGTGACAAACATAGAGATGAATTTTTAAGAATCAAAACAATGGGTTTAGAATGGAGCATGCAAGAATGTTGTGAAAAAGTACTAAAACATGGAAAAAGAACACCTGGATTGTTTAAAGAGGAATTTACCGGAGATGGAATTGTTGCTCTTAACTCTAAATCCTATTATTGCTGGGGAGAAAAAGGAAACAAGTTTAGCTCAAAAGGTTTGAACAAACGAATTAATCAATTGAACAAAGACAGTTATCTAAATGTATTGAACACAAAAAAGTCGTTTATGGGTAAAAATCGAGGATTTGTAGTAAAGGATAAAAAAATGTTGACATACAAGCAAATAAAGCGAGGACTCACATATTTTTATGCTAAAAGACGAGTGTGTTCTGATGGAGTATCTACCGAACCTACTTTGGCTTAAATAAAAACCTTCATAATAGTCTTCTTTTTAGAATAGTTACTATAACTATATATATATATATAATACAAAAAATCATTCATCGTATATATATATATATAGACTTGATCTCAAAATGCTGATGATATGTAGTCTCAAGTGAATAAATGAAGGTTATAGTACTTTGTGCTACATAAAATTTACAGTAAATTTTAATAGATATAATGTTTTCTATTACAATTATTTCCCAAATACTGTAAATTTTAACCATATAGAAGCTAATTTGAGGATTTTTTTAAGATGCAATGTAAAGAAAAAGACTTTGCATTTATTATCATTACAAGACCTGGTGCTTTGTATTACTTAGTCTTTACTGACCCTAGCTATATTATATGGGAAGGCTTACCCCTGCTTATTATGTAATAAATGTATATAATCATATAATGTTTCATTTTTGATCAATATAGTTATTCAAGCTAGATATAACTCCTCTCTCCTCTCTCTCAAAATACTATATGAGTTCGAGTTATGTAAAAAATTATCAAAAACTTAAATACCATACATTCAAAATCTAGCTGCCATATGAGTTCAAATTAAGTAAAAAATAATCAAAACTCAAATGCCACTTAAATGCCACTCAAATGCCACTCAAATACCTCTCAAATGAAATACAATATAAACTCGGCGAATTCACCCAACGTCGTAACTCATTGCATAACCCCCAAGACCAGATCCACAAAAAAACACTTGGTAGGGAGATCTGCTCATATATTACTACTGCTAAAGAACTAACCAGACTTGACCCGCTACAAACGTCAAGCGACAGTGGCAGACATCTAAAGGATTAATATCTGTATTGTAATAGCAAGAGAATCTGTTCACTGGCTTAGCAAAACGTGGTCCAGTTATTATTGAGATTATTTAGTAATCAATTGTACACCGTATAAAGGTCTGTGTCTTAAGCCGCTGTCTGTGGGTCAAACAAATAATAATGTAAGTCCAGAATGAAGAAGAGTAACAGTAATTTGAGATAAAATGCTGAAAATAACTGGAGACAAGCATAAAAAGCTTTAAAAACAGGGAAACTAGGAAAAAACATAGCAGACAGACAGCAAGTATTATTGCAATCGGACTAAAATTTTTATACAAAGATACAGATAGTTCCTGTAGAGGCGGTCAAAATCCTCTACTATATAAAACTGCTGCCACAGTAATACCTATCAGGTAGTGGCTTACTGTATTAGCCCCACTGTTTTATAAGGCACAAAGCTTATGTACACCTTCAACGTTAAAAGTTAAAATTACAACGAGCAAATAATGAAGCTATGATACGAGCAGTTGCGATGACAATGTTTGGTCCAAATAATAAAATGATTTACTGCATATGTAGATCTATTAACCAGGACACACAATGCTTTTGAAGCCAAGTTTTTACTGGCTAAAAATGCAGTATGTAGTTCATTAGACTGTTTGCTGTAACTTTTCTATCTGTTTTTGTACTCGTTGTATATCCGGGTGATCAGAGTCTACAACAAATGTCGCTTTCCTAATATTCAGTGCCTGTTTGTAATATTTTAAAGAAATGGCTAATTCACATCGTAGTTGGTATACTTCAGCGATATTTTCATAGCTAGTTGCTATGTCAGAATGATAGGCGTCTGCTCCAAAAAAGTCTGTTTTCATGCCGAGAGACTTGGTGAGATACTCCAATGAAAGGGTTAATGCATCTTGAAGTTGGTATACTTTACCAATATTGTCCAAGCAGGTCGCTATATCAGGATTATTTTTGTCGGGACCAAATACAGCTTTCCACATGTTCAATGCATTGTTGTGATATTCCAATGAGATGCAGTACTGCTGTTGCAGCCGATATAATGTGCCTATATTGTTATAGCTCTGAGCAATATCAGAATGGTTTGAGTCATCACCAAAAATAGCTTTCCTCATAGCTAGAGCCTTCTTATGCTTTTCTAATGAGAGATTGTACTCACTTTTGTGCTGATATACTACACCAATATTGTTGTAACTATTAGCAATTTCTGTATGATTAGCGTTAGATCCGTGCACAGTCCTCAACATTTTTAGGGATTCAGTGTGATATTTTAGTGCGGAGTCAAGTTCGTTTTGTCTTTGACATACTATACCAATGTTACGGCAACTGACTGCAATGTCAGGATGACTCGAATCAACGCCAAATAAAGCCCTTCTCATATTCAGAGACTTCATGAGATACTCCAATGAAAGGGTTAATGCATCCTGAAGCTGGTATACTTTACCGATGGTGTCGTAACAGATTGCAATATCAGGGTGACTGGAATCATCACCATAAATAGCTTTCCTCATATTTAGCGCCTTCTGGTGGTTCTCTAATGAGCGTTTGTATTCACTCTTGTATCGATACAATACACCCAAATTGTTGTAGCTTTGTGCAATATCTGCATGACTTGCATCATCACCAAAGATAGCTTTCCTCATATTTAGCGCCTTCTGGTGGTTCTCTAATGAGAAGTCGTATTGACCCTTGTATCGATACATCACACCTAAGCAGTTGTAGCTTTCAGCAATAATTTTATGATTTGCGTCAGTGCCAAATACAGCTTCCCCCGTCTTTAGTGAATTTTCGTAATTGTATAAGGCATCTTCATATTCATCTAAAAGTCGGTGCACTCTACCAATATTGTTGTAATCAATAGCTGTATGTGGGTGAGAAGTACCGCCATTCATAGATTTGTCCATTTGTAGAGCTTTTTTGTAGAATTGCATGGCCTTGTTGTATTTACTCAAATCCTTGCATACGTCACCAAAGTTCGAGAATGTAATGGAGGTGTCTTCATGACTTTTTGCGGCTTCTTCTCTGTTTAAGAATACTGTCGCAGCCGTTGCCTCTGTTGCGATTGTTTTTGGCGTTCCTGGTTTTTGTGAGGCGCAAAATCCAGTTTTATCAAGATCCAAGATATCAAGAGCCTAAAATGTGAAGAGCAGGAAAATGATAGCAAACTGTAGTTGCTCAAGGTATCATTTAGGGCTTTAAAAATCAGCTGATCTAAAAAATTTTAGCCATGAAATGAATGGCTCAGATTTTGGCTTAACTTGTCAGTAAGACTCATTGGTATAATAAAAGTGGTTCTTTTGTAAGCTTGGTGCACATGTACTTGGGTGTACGTAGTATAATAGGAACAGATCTCTGGGAAAAAAAAAAACAGGCCTGCCCAGTCGCTGTAGTAGTTTTTGGGTTACCACTTGGAAAAAACTTTTATTTATTTGTCCATGCTTATTTACTAACACACCTCTATTGATCAATCCAGAGTTGAATTCTATTATGATTGCTGAAAAAAGTCAGCAATTACAACAGTCACTTAGCAATTATCCATTATAGTAGTAATATATGAGCAGATCTCCCTACCAAGTGTTTTTTTGTGGGGTCATAATCTGGGGTGATGCAATGGGTTACGGCGTTGAATGAATTCGCCGAGTTTATATTGTGTTTTATTTGAGGGGTACTTGAGTGGCATTTGAGTGGCATTTAAGTGGCATTCGAGTTTTGATTATTATTTTACTTAATTTGAACTTATATGGTATGTACATTTTGAATGTATGGCATTTAAGTTTTGATAATTTCTTTTCATAACTCGAGCTCATATAGCATCTTGAGAGAGAGGAGAGAGGAGATGTATCTACCTTGAATAAATTCATTGATTAAAAGCGAATCAATGTATGGCTATATACATTTATTACATAATAAGTAGGGGTAAAATCTCCTCATATAATATAGCTAGATACATAATTCGAACTCATATATACATTGAATGCTATAAAATATATCAGATGATAAAGTTAAATATTCATCTATTCTTTATCGATATTTATAAGGATGATGAAAGATTTTTTGTATTTTATATACATATATATATAGTTATAGTAACTGTGGTAAAAGAAGTCTATTATGAAGGTTTTTATTTAATCCAAAGTAGGCTCGGTAGATACTCCATCAGAACACACTCGTCTTTTAGCATAAAAATATGTGAGACCTCGTTTTATTTGGTTGTATGTCAACATTTTTCGATCCTTTACTACAAATCCTCGATTTTTACCCATAAACGACTTTTTTGTGTTCAATACATTTAGATAACTGTCTTTGTTCAATTGATTAATTCGTTTGTTCAAACCTTTTGAGCTAAACTTGTTTCCTTTTTCTCCCCAGCAGTAATAGGATTTAGAGTTAAGTGCAACAATTCCATCTCCGGTAAATTCCTCTTTAAACAGCCCAGGTGTTCTTTTTCCGTGTTTTAGTACTTTTTCACAACAGTCTTGCGTGCTCCATTCTAAACCCATTGTTTTGGTTCTTAAAAACTCATCCCTATGTTTGTCACAGTATGGGCGTGGAAACCAATCACCATATTCATTGTAAAACTCTTTTTTCATACTTGGTTTTACCAGTGTTTCTAATGTTCCGCTCAATGCCATGTATGCGCTATCTGTATCCATTTCAACATATTGGAAATCACTTCTGTCAATATATCTATAAATAAAAAGTTTGTTTCGATTTCAATTATTTGGAAGTTTTACTTACTTACACATAATAATGGTAGGGAATTAGGTTTCACTTACTTATCCATAAAGTCGTAGTAAAACTGTAGCATTCTCAGTTTAGCATACTGTAGCACGGAGAAACCCAAGTGTACTGGAACATTCATAGTTAGCTGAAATGATGGTGATACTGATTAGCAAAGTAAACTTGTGGAATATAAATTTTGAATTGCAAAATAATTGTTTTAAAACTTACTAGCTGTTTACAGGTTACGATTTCATAAAAATCATCTGCTATCTCTTCCATGGCGATAAATTTGTTTCCTCTGATACGAAATGAAGCTTTTCTGGCGCCTTCGATGAACTTGATGGTGGTATGTTTTTCTTTATCAGTGATTGTTTTTCCATAAGCAGCATTTCCTACCAACTTGCTAGTAGTAGCGAGTAATTCTTGACTAGGGTCTGCATCTCCCATTCTCCTAGCGTCTGAAACCGATGTTCCAAAAGCTTCAAAAGCTTTTCTAGGAATATATTCTATTAGCTGATAAACTTTGGTGACTTTCAATCCTTGTTTCAAGTACCATTTCAACAAAGGACTCATTAGCAATATCTTATCTCCGTACATACTTCCAACTAATGAGCGTTGAGGAGTCTTTAAAAACCCTTCGGCTTCAGCAAAGACTTTCATTTCATCGCTCAAGTGTTCTCTGGTTAACATCGTATTTTTAAAAATCGGAGGCATTTCGGAGAACTTTTCTTCCTCTTCCTCAGGAACTTCGATGTCACATTCAACAAATCCGAAGAATTCTTCTGATTGAACTCTCTCCAACACTTCTTCTTGATTCAGCTTTTTTTCAAGTATTTTAGGGTAGAAAGAATTGTAAAACGTGTTGACAAATTTTTGTAAATTTGTATGAGTTTTTACACGCTTCATCCAGTCACACTCCCAAATCGAGATTACAGTGTAACCTAATGCTCGAAGATATTCTTCATTTTCCATCGTAGTTTTAAACAGATTTGCTTTTGATTTTCTTCCAGTAGCTTGAAGCTCTTGTTCTTTAGCGTTGTTATAAGAGCAGTCGTGTCCATGCCAAAAACATCCGTGGAATTGAAAGACATGACGATTTTCAACACAGAAACCATCAACTGGTAATCCTCGCTGTCCGAGAGTAACTTCTCCTCCATTGAGCTGATGTCTGATATTGATTTTTTTTGAGAACATTTGGAACTGTAACCAGCTATGAGCTATCTTGCTAAATTTTACTGGTTCAGCGACAAAGGAGTTTTCGATTTTTCTTCTTCGAGGATAGCCAGTAGGCATTGATTGCATCATACACCATAAATAGAGCGCATTTGCATCAACTCCATAGATTCTATCACAAATCTTTGCTTCTTTTCCCAACCAATGTTCTCTAATTTTAGTTATACCTTTTTCGTGATATCTATGCATCACTAGACTTGGTCCACCAACTATATTTTTCTTTATTAGAGGATAAAGTTCTGCATTGCAGTTGTCAAGCAGACAAATTGGGAGAGTCTGACGAAACGAGTTACCAAGTTCATCAAAATTCAAGTATGTAGAGAGGTATGGAGGGGGTGGTTGAGGTGCTTTGTTAAACATCCATCGAATCGCTAATCCTGGTAAAGATATACCATCTTTTAACATATCAATCCCATGCTCTCTGTAGATTGATCTTTGTCTTTCCAACGCTTGAACAAATGGTTTTACATCCAAGTTGTTGTACCATTTTAAAAAATCCCTCATTGTCTTCATGTCGTTATTTTTCCATGCTTCTTGACAAATTATGTACTCTTCTTCACTGATATTCTTTTGTTTTAAAGAACTGTAAAAAGCTTCTCTTGGAGGTAGATGTTCTTGATTAAGTTGTTCCAAGTCTTTCATCCATTCATAAGGAAAAAATCCTTTTCCGGCTTCACATTTGTATGCTTTGAGATACATTTCATAGCTATATCCAGGAGCGATGAAGTTTGTACAATCTAAAAACAAAAAAGATCATATTCCGATAACAGGCATCTTGGTTCCTTTTTTTATAACAAAATCAAAATCTGTGTCGGAGACATCTTTCAATTTTTGAAGCAGTTTTCCTTTCATCACATTGACATCATAAGTCTGTGAATTGAAACCTAGAATAGGGAGTTTTTTCATATAGCTGTACAAATCATCCAGAACTTTTTCAGCTCCTGTTCTACGTCTGAAACGATTTTTTTCAAAATCACTACGAAACTTTTCTTCAGCTTCTTCCAGTCGTTGTAATTCACCTTCTATCTGTTTTATGATTCGCGAAAATTGTTTTTCCAATCGGCTATATGATTCTTCACTAATATCATCCAAGTATTCAATGAACCTTCCAACGCATTCATCATCATCCCCATTATTGACAATACAACACGGGTTGTTGAAGCCTGGTACGTTTGAACAAATTGAAATACTTAAAAGTTTATGCTCATTCGTGTAAATGGTTGTGTCTGTATCTCGATCTTTTTCGCAATTAGGTAACAAACACTCTATGTCAAATGTTGCAAAAAATGGATAGTATCTCAAGGAATCATCTGACCCGATATCTATCCCGAATTGAACCTTCAGTTTGTCGAATATTGTAGCAGTAGGACTGTATTGTCCTCCAGAAAACTGCATAGTTGTTGCCTCTGAGATTGAACATCTGTGTCTTTTCAGATTCCCCAATCTATCATAACAAGTAGAACAGGTTGGACATCTGTAGGCTTTGACATATCCTTCCAAGTTTGTAATAAGACTGAAGTGATTGATATAAAGATCCAAATATAGATTCTCCTTATAACTGGAGTTTGAATTCCAAATAACTGTTGAAGTCATATCATCATTTAAAGAAAACACTGTTATCTTCAGTTGAAATGCTCGCTCCAAAAGCAATAAATCAGCTTCTGTCACTCCTTTCCCATCACACCTTTTACCACTATCACCATAGATGAAACTATGATATTGTTGTTGGTACTCCTTCACCTCCTTAATTATCGGATCTTTTGCAATTCCACCGTTTTTTTGTAGTTCTTTGTGTAATGCTAGACATCTAAAAAAACAAAGATTGTCGGTAATTCGTTTTCCTTTTGTGTTTTTTAACATGGTTCGTATGTGTCTGTTGTTAAGGAGGTGAGAGGGTAAATGCTCTGGTGGTGATCCAACTTTTCCCATTCCGAGTAGTTTGTAGAAATAAAACGAAATGTTTGTGATCAACATCAATCTCCAAGTCGTATTTGGTCTCCGTCTCAAGCTATTTGTACGATGATCAGTCTCCATAACATCAACAAAGAAGTCATCAAGATCTCCTTCAGTTTCAATCAGTTTAGCTTTTGGATATACAGTAGCATTGTTTGATGATGAGTGAAAGTATCGGAGTTCACCATCATTTTTATTTTCTAGTATACAACCTACGCTACAGTTGACTTTTGCTCTCGAGCTCAATTGTCTCCAAACTTTTTTTAGCAATTCTAACACTCTTGAATCATGATAGTCATTTTGGTAGGTATCAGCTTGGTCTCTTGGAATCCCATCCCAAAGTCTTACATTTAAAAGTTCTATGACTTTTCCAGCTCTATGTTTCGTTTTCATAGCTCCCCAATATCTAGCTATCAAATCATCCCATTCTTCATCTTGAAAAGTTGGAGCTGTGCTATCATCAACAATACCTAGGGTTGATGCTCGGGTAGGTCTTTCAAAATTTAAATCTTCCATTTCTTCTTCTTGTTCTTCCTCTTGTGCTTCTTCCTCTTCTTCTTCTTCTTCTTCTTCTTCTTCTTCTTCTTCTTCTTCATTTTCTATCATTGGATCATTCTCATTTTCTTCAACTATCTCCTCCACAACCGGCTCTATATCTTGAGCTATTATGCTAGTCTTTGGTGGTGAAGGCTCAGCACCAAATCCTATTTGATTGATTGTTTCATCGGGTAAACGAAAACAAATGAGATTTTCTTCTAACCATTTCCAATTGGGGGAAATTTCAGGGTTTTTTTCTTCTACATTCTCCTCCCGATAATTTAAACTTTGTCTACAATAGAAATGTTAACACATAATAGTTGTTCTATAAAACATTCACATACATTTTATATAAAATGTAACAGAAGAAAAAAATGACTTAAACACCATTATCAATTAATTTTTAAAATGGAATTAGGAAAAAAGACTCAAACATTATTATTAGTTAAGTTTTTAAAAACTTACTGTGTACTATGACATGAATTCCCAACTCCCTCTTTTACATTAATTCTCTGATATTCTGAGTCCTGTCTACAATAAAGAGATAACGCATTATTTTTGCTGATTCATGAGATGAGTATAAGAAAAAAGCAAAAAAATTACTTTACTAATGTTATTAATTTATGATTTTAAAAACTTACTGCTTATCAAAGGCTATTGTATTTTCAGTAGTTGCTGAAACTTGAAAAGTCGAAGGTTTGTCTTGAAAAGCATTTTCAAGTTCCATCTCCATTTCATTTTCATATTCAGCATTGCATTCATCATTCATGTATTCATTATCAGCGTTTGAAAAACCGATATCATTTTGATTTTTCATGAGCCATTCCCATTCCTTATGTATGTCTACATCAGTATCATCCTCTTCTGTTTCCATAGCACTATAATAACAATAAAATCATTACTTTTTAATAGAAGTGACAATAGCACATAAAAAGGTAAGTTAAATGTCTCAGCTAATAAATTTTACCTTGTGAATAAAACTCCTAGTAGTCAGTTGGTATATTATATAGTAGATGTTGAGGCTTCAGTTACTGTTGTTAGAACGAGTGATTTATTATGTGAAAGCATTACTTTTTAAGTAGACAAAAACTTAAGTGAGATAATTAAGGCGGATAATTAAGTCTTAGCTTCAATGAAAATTTTCAAATTCACACAGAAAAACTTTTAATAGTCAGTGGATGTAGTAGTAGATGTTGCTCCTCCGATCACTGTTGTAGAACTGGATGCTTTCTGTGTGAAAACAGTGGCTCTTAAATAGGTAAAGCTGCACTGGTTGAACTCTATGAATACCAACCTTCTTTATAATATAACTATGCATCAGAATTTTGTCCACGCGAAAACCAATGCTTTCGCGGGAATAAATAATTTATTTTCACGCGAATAGAAACTGTTGCTTTCGCGGGAATACAAATTTTATTTTCACGCGGATACAAACCAATGCTTTCGCGGGAATAAAAACTTTATTTTCACGCGAATGGAAACAATTGTTTTCGCGGGAATAAATACTTTATTTTCACGCGAATGGAAACTGTTGCTTTCGCGGGAATAAATAATTTATTTTCACGCGAATAGAAACTGTTGCTTTCGCGGGAATACAAATTTTATTTTCACGCGGATACAAACCAATGCTTTCGCGGGAATAAATACTTTATTTTCACGCGAATGGAAACCGTTGTTTTCGCGGGAATAAATAATTTATTTTCACGCGAATACAAACTGTTGCTTTCGCGGGAATACAAATTTTATTTTCACGCGGATACAAACCAATGTTTTCGCGGGAATAAATACTTTATTTTCACGCGAATGGAAACCGTTGTTTTCGCGGGAATAAATAATTTATTTTCACGCGAATAGAAACTGTTGCTTTCGCGGGAATACAAATTTTATTTTCACGCGGATACAAACCAATGCTTTCGCGGGAATAAATACTTTATTTTCACGCGAATGGAAACTGTTGTTTTCGCGGGAATAAATACTTTCATGCAAAAGCATTGGTTTGTATCCACGTGAAAATAAAATTTGTATTCCCGCGAAAGCAACAGTTTGTATTCGCGTGAAAATAAATTATTTATTCCCGCGAAAACAACTGTTTCCATTCGCGTGAAAATAAAGTCTTTATTCCCGCGAAAGCATTGGATTGTATCCGCGTGAAAATAAAATTTGTATTCCCGCGAAAGCAACAGTTTCTATTCGCGTGAAAATAAAGTCTTTATTCCCGCAAAAGCATTGGTTTGTATCCGCGTGAAAATAAAATTTGTATTCCCGCGAAAGCAACAGTTTCTATTCGCGTGAAAATAAATTATTTATTCCCGCGAAAGCAACAGTTTCTATTCGCGTGAAAATAAAGTCTTTATTCCCGCGAAAGCATTGGTTTGTATCCGCGTGAAAATAAAATTTGTATTCCCGCGAAAGCAACAGTTTCTATTCGCGTGAAAATAAATTATTTATTCCCGCGAAAACAACTATTTCCATTCGCGTGAAAATAAAGTCTTTATTCCCGCGAAAACATTGGTTTGTATCCGCGTGAAAATAAAATTTGTATTCCCGCGAAAGCAACAGTTTCTATTCGCGTGAAAATAAATGATTTATTCCCGCGAAAGCAACAGTTTCCATTCGCGTGAAAATAAAGTATTTATTCCCGCGAAAACAACTGTTTCCATTCGCGTGAAAATAAAGTTTTTATTCCCGCGAAAGCATTGGTTTGTATCCGCGTGAAAATAAAATTTGTATTCCCGCGAAAGCAACAGTTTCTATTCGCGTGAAAATAAATTATTTATTCCCGCGAAAGCATTGGTTTTCGCGTGGACAAAATTCTGATTCATAGTTATATTATAAAGAAGGTTGGTATTCATAGAGTTCAACCAGTGCAACTTTAGCTATTTAAGAGCCACTGTTTTCACACAGAAAGCATCCAGTTCTACAACAGTGACCAGAGGAGCAACATCTACTACACTTTCCATTGCAACTACTAGAAACTTTCTCTTTATAAAAGGTAAAATTTAAAACTTATTGTTCCCTACCTAACAAAGATCAAAATTAGTTTAGCTATAATGTAAAGTATGAAATAAATAATCTTTTAGTTCCACATGAAAAGCTGAATTATATGTTATTTCTTTCTTTTTTAGAACACTATGGAGGATTTTTCTGCTTCTTACACGGATTTAAAGCCAATCGAAAACAAACAAAAAACGTTCAAAACACCCAAAAGAAAAAACTCTAACTCTGTCACAAAAGAAGCAGCGATAAAGAAACGAGCTCTTCCAAAACTGGTTTTACCCACAACATCAAACAATATGGAACAAAAAGAATTGCTCACTGATGCTGACAGAGCTCTCCAGATGGCCAAATCTCTCCAAAAATGGAAGGCATGTGATTTGAAAAAGATTGGAGGGTTTCTTACACTAGCATCACTTCCTGTTCCATCAGTTTTGCAAATCGTTTCTATTGAGCAGAGTACTGGTGCATACGGAAACTACTACATTCTCACTTATCTTGATAATTCAACTGGAGCGAATTTTCAGAAAGTCGTTTGTCCAAGTAGAGTAGTTGAAAGCTTCAATGTTGATAACTACCCATTACCTTTCAACATTTTGTACTTGGGTGAGATGGAAAACTCAAAAAAACCAGAGACTACTTACTACAATGTCAAACGTATCAGTACAAAACGATTAACCACAATGGAAGCTACCGCTGAAGCTGAAAAACTGAGAAAAATGAGTGAAGAAGAACTCAAACTCGCTTACGACATCGAGTATCTCAGTAATTTCAAAGATTGTTCCATTTTTGCTTACATCGAAGTTGTAGAAAGATTCATTCCTTTCCGATTCAATGGAGAAGAATCCATTGTAAATTGCATTCGCTATGTCACTGAAAAGAATGGAAAAAGAGAGACGAGAACGCTTTTACTACCAATCAGATATAACGAGGAAGCTAAAAGATGTGCACCTGGTGTGATGATTTACAAAGGAAAAAAACAGAGTAAGAATGGAAATCCTATTCCATACCACAATGTTGTCTTCATTTCTTCAACCAACGCTAGTGATTGGGAGCAATATTGCACACAAACAAGTTCCAATGAGGTGCTAACAAAAACGAATAATGAGGATGAAGTTCTTAAGGAATTCCTAGAAAACGAATTACAAGATTTTGATGAACCACTTGGTGTTGATGGTATGTAAACTCAATATCAAATGCTGACAACAGGTAGTCTCAAGCGGATAATGAATGAATAAAAAAAAAGCCTGTGTATTCATTGACATTACAAGTTGTACTGTTTTGTATTACTTACTATTTACCGACTCTAACTATATTATATGGAAAGATTTTCCCTACTTATTATACAATAAGTCTATATAATCATATAATAATTCATAGAAAAGTCTAAAGGTTCTCAGGTGATTAACTCACCAAAAGTTCCGGTTTTGCAAAACCTTTGAAGATCTTCCTATCCTAAGCATTATACGAGTGACTGTACTTTTTTATCCAGTTGAAATATCTAAAAACTTCAGTAACTTAGTATTTACTGACTCTAGCTATATTATATGAGATTTTCCCTACTTATTACACAATAAATGTATATATTCACATATTCTTTCATTTTTAATCACTGTATTTATTCAATGTAGATATATTTCCTCTCTCTCCTCTCTCTCAAGATATCGTATGACTCGGAATTACAAAAAATTATCAAACCTTAAATGCCTCACATTCAAAATCTAGACATCCTATGAGTTATAATTATGTATACAATTATGTAAAAAATTATCATAACTTAAATGCCATACATTCAAAATCTATATACCATATAAGTTCAAATTAAGTAAAATAATAATCAAAACTCGAATGCCACTTAAATGCCACTCAAATGCCACTCAAGTACCCCTCAAATAAAACACAATATAAACTCGGCGAATTCATTCAACGCCGTAACCCATTGCATCACCCCAGATTATGACCCCACAAAAAAACACTTGGTAGGGAGATCTGCTCATATATTACTACTCATTATTACAACGACTTAGAGCTCAGCTTTGTAAGGTAATTGCTGTTGACCAGAACTACGAATGTGAATGCCATCTGGCAATTTGCTAAACACTAACAGGATTGAATCGCTACTGACAACTACAGCTCCTTTGACAAGCGAGGCCGCCTGAAGAGTAACAGCAGAGCTGCTACTAGTTTGGGAAGCGATTATAATTCTGAGCTCTACAACTCATGCAGAGCCTTCTATAAAAACACAATTATTTAATATACAGTAAACAATCAATCAGCTAATAACAACAACCATGCAATAACATAATTAACCAATAACAACAAATGGAGAGTCAATTGTCCAACCAAAGCAGGCAGCAGGGTAATATCTTTGCCCCCTAACTAACTTCCCTGTTTCTCTTATTTATGGCGCTAGCAGCCATTGTGTTACAACTCAACGATTGTACTAAATTACTAGCCTGTCCCTGGGCATCCCTTGGATTCAGAATAGGATGGCTTTTTCACAGCCGGGAGTCCAGCGCAGCGCTTTGGTGGGGGCTAAGGAGCAGCACCCCTGGTAGCAGAGTGTGGGACGCAGTCCCACAGAAAACATTTTTGAGGGTTCATGTAGCTAATTCACAAAAAGTTCGCATATTACGGCTCTTAACAGTTTTCCTTAAACGCCTGATTATTACTACTAACAGCAACATAAATTGGTTTTTGGTTAGGGAACTGTAGCATGAATCAACCTTTTATTGACTACCAGTGACTTGTAACCTCACAATTAGTAATTTAAAGAATGGCTCCGGCAATTTTTATATTTATCTGATATTGTATTGGATTCCGGTCTGTTACCACGGACATCCACTATTCTCGAGTATTTTACCTCTCTCAGTTGTCACTGTGCGACAGTGACAACTGTGCAGGGTAACCGAATTACCCGGTATAGCAAGAGGCCATGGCTCAGACAAACAATACAGCGTAGTGCTTGTACAAGTGGCTATATTCTCAAAGACAAGGTGCTAGATGGTGTTTAGTCCTCTAGGTTGGCAACGTGAGAAATAATGCAAAGAGTAAGACAAAGGGCTCTCCTTTTACAGGAGAGCTAACAGGTACAAAACATATAACAGCTAGAGCACAGGAAGCAAACTAGCTAATACAATCAATTATATAAATAAGTAACCAATCAAACAATGCCATATGGTTAAATAAGGGAGGTGCCAAGTGGCTAAGGGCCGAGTCCTGTCTCCTAATGTCCAATCAGCGGTCCTGCAAGGCTCCCAGGCTGTAGATAGAGTATGGTCCATGAAGTCGGTAATCTAGGGAAGGGTACTTCCTGTTCCTGACCTTGACTAGGTTCCTACATACTTTTGGAGATCCTCTTTTATGTCGGCCATCTTGTGCTGGCCTGGTACAGCTGTACGGGGTTGGTAGGGGGTCAATACCGGCCCTGCAGGGGTCACTACCGGCCCTGCACACTATGCCACCGGCAAAGTAAGACTTTCCACCCAAACAGCTGTTGACCGAACGCTGTGGGTTGAAGTCTAGTACATTGTCTCTCTAGGGTGGAGAGCAAACGACCTGTTTACTACTACTGTCCACCACAATCTACCACAATATGTCATTGATATGTCCTTATGAGGTGCTTCAAATACCAACTTTGTCAAAATTCAATTTGTTTCTATGTTTTCTTAACAACATTAATAACAAGCATGTTGTGAGTGTTGTCTCCCCTACGAGATCTTTTGGGAAAACATATGACGTCCGCAAGTGTTTTAGCGAACGCTAGACTTTTGTTTGGATCACCAAAATTGCTGAAGCATAACAGCAACGATAGTATATTTTTGATAACAGTACAAGTGACCTGGCTCATTGATTGATATAACTAGTAGTGGCACGGTTAGTAGTAAAATCAAAAGTTTAGCGGGTTGCTAAAACACTTGCGTACGTCATATGTTTTCCCAAAAGATTTTGAAGGGGAGACAACACTTACAACATGCTTGGTATTAATGTTGTTAAAAATTCATAGAATAAATTGAATCTTGACAAAGTTGGTATTTGAAGCAACTCATAAGGACATATAAATGACATATCAGATAAATATGGAAATGGCCAAAGCCATTCTTTAAGCAGGAAAAGCAGTTCTCATTTGTAATTTTCTGCAGAAGCTAGCGGGCAATAGTGTGTTATTTGTGGTGATTAACAAAACATGTCAAACTATAAAAAACTAATTATTGAAGTATGTGTTATATTGTGGGAGAATTTGCTGGCGAGTCAAGCTTACCTGGCACAGGGTAAGATAGTTGCAGCTAACCATAGTTACCAGTGGAGAATGACACTAAAGTTACAAGTTGTCTCCTCCTAACTGTATCAAGAGAGGACAATTCTTGACAAATGTAAGCAAAGGTACCAGAGGGTCAAAGGTCAGACTAGAGTTCGCCCATCTCACTGCCAAGAACCAATAGGACAATGAATAGACGATATGCTCAAGTGATTCACTATTTGCCTTGTTAATTGTGATTGGACCTAGATTATATTATATATGATATAGTTTTTGTATAAATATGAGAGACTGCGCTAGAGAGCTCAGTTTTATTCTTAGCAATAAAGCTCAAACTTCAAGACTAGTCTTGTTGGTGCCCTATATAGGGATTTGCAGATTTACACTTAGACAAGCAGAGTAGCAGTTGTGACCAAGTAGCAGCAAAAAGCACTACATTGGTGGCAGCGGTGGGATTGCATACAATACCCACAAGGTCAGAACTGTTCAAAAAGACAACCACGCTACCAAGCTAACCATTACAGAGAATCTGCTCAATTAAGAGCAGATACCTAAGCATGGCTACCAGGAGAGCAAGAAATGCAGCTGCCCAGCCAGCTGCTCAGACAGCTGCACAGCAAGCAGCCCAGCCAGTTGCTCAGACAGCTGCACAGCAAGCTGTCCAACCAGCCATGCAGTACAGCGAGCCATTCAACCAGCACAGCAAGCTGCTCAGCCAGTCATACAGCCTGCAATGCAGCAAGCTGCTCAACCAGTCATACAGCCTGCTGTTCAACCAGCTAATCAACAAGCCATTCAACCAGCACAGCAAGCTGCAGTACAGCCAGCCATTCGACTGGCAGCACAACTGGCTGTTGACCCGATTCAACTGTTGGTACAAGCGCTGCAAGGCGCCACTCAACACCGTGCTGCTCAGACTGTATTTAAAGTACCAAAGTTTGAAGGCTCAGGGGACGTGGAATATTTTATTGCACGTTTCACAGAAGTTGAGGACGCCAATGACTGGGGACACAACACCACACTCCTGCATTTCAGAGAGTCTCTCAGAGGAGACGCCTTAGAGTGTGGCAAGCCTAATAATGTACAAAGAGTATTCATTGCTCTTAGGGCTCGCTTTTGGCCTGTCTGCCAGAGAAGCACTAGCCAAGCTGTCCAGCATGCATCAGTCGCACAAAACAGCCCTAAAAGAGCACACCAATGAGGTGAAACGCCTCGTTAATGTAGCTTATGATGATTTGCCATTCAGGCGGGTTGAAAGGATGGTGCTCGATACCTTTTCTAGCACTCTGGGAAATGCTGCCTTACAGCGTCACCTCCTCGCAGTTCAACCACAGACCATAGAGGATGCAGTCAGAAGTGGCAGTGAATACTTGCAGATCAAGCCATTCCCAGAAGAACGACCCAACAGGGTTTGTATGTTAGAAAGTGAGGAGGAAGAAGAATTTGAGCTACAAGCCGCTCAACCAACCTCACCACCAGTTGCTCAAGTCAAAGAATGTGTGGAACAAAACATGTTGATGACGATAATGAAGACTGTACAAGGGTTGTTGGAGGAGATCATAACACAGAAACACACGCCACCTGCTCCCCAGACAAACAAGGAAGAGCTGGTCCCACCAAGTTGCTGGGGATGTGGAAAGGAAGGGCACTACCGCAGTGGCTGCCCGTCTAAGCCATGAAACAGTAGGCCCAAGCAGACCACAAACAGCCGGGAAAGTAAGATATGTAAATGGGCTGTTGAAAATAGACTCACGTGGTAGGATACCAATAAACAGAATGAATAGAAATACAAAATTATATTTCGACACACAAACAACCAGGCGCATTGGTAACTAGCTAACCGCTGATATTCAAACAGTCCATTCAGCTGCTAGTAGTAGGGAAATCTCTTGGCTCATCTACTTCACTGCAGCCCGCCTGCTGCAGCTAGTAGTGCTTTTAATAATATCTATAAAAAATATCAATAATAATTTCCGTAACAACGACGAGTCCGACAAACAATAAATATAATAATAATTATAAGAAATGATTAGAAATATAAATTCATCGTTTTACAGGTAAAGTCCGGTCTTTCAAAATATTTTCAAGTCTTTTTAGAGCCATGTCATTAGAAGATCTGTTTGACATTGTGGCAGCTATCAGGAAAAAAATTTGCCTGAGTCTGCTTAGATTAATTGTATTATATTGTAGTGAATCGTGCCAGTAGGGCTCCTACTACTGTCCACTAACAACAGCCGTTCACAGCGCTCAGCTTGTGAAACAGCTAAGCAACACCTCTCTCCTAGTGGTAACGCAGGGTCGGTCAGACCTGCAGGGTACGACGGAGAAGTCGGTAACGACTTCACTACTAGTGAGCCCTCGGCTCAGACAAACTAGGTACAGTTTTATGTAATAGAATACATTTATTGTCCACATATCACACTCTAGGGAGGCAATTGCCCAGAGAAGTTCACAACAGCAGCAATAAGAGATAAGCCGCAAAGTATACTGGCAAAATCAGTCTTTTTAGGCTTTTTACAGGAAGCGTATTGCATCATACTGGTGCAACCAATAATACATGGCAAAAAGTAAAAAAGCCAATCAGAATAACAATACATGCAATGGTACGTAATATTAAAGGGACAAGATGCCTACTGGCTATGATTAATGCTACAGAGTTAAGTTCTCAGTCTTAGTTAGCCTTGTAATCCAGATAGATGAAAAGTAGAGGTTGATAGGTCCTGGATTTGTCCTCGGGCATCGATATAGACCGTCTTTGGAACCCTGGCTATGGTAGGCATCTTGTTGCTGGCCCGGTATGTCACTGCAGGGACGGTAGAGGTCACTCCCTGGTCGGTAAAGGTCACTGCAGGGTTGGTAGAGGTTACTCCTTGGTCGGTAGAGGTCACTGCAGGGCCTGTAGGTAAAGCTGCAGAGCCGGTATAGAGTCTACAGGGGCGGTATAACATCTGCAGGGCCGGTAAGGTAACTCGTCTGCTTCTAGAGTGATGGCTTTTGGTGCATCCCTTGGGGAGGCCTGTCTGACTAAATCATTTTGTCAGAGTCACCTCTAGGTTAAGATATATGTGCCAAAGTCCACGACAATATACTACGACTGATAGCCGTTTCCGGTTGGATGTAGAAAGTTCAAAGAGAGATAACTTTCAATGCTGCAACCCCATTACCTTGAAAAGAAATTTGTTAATGTTCTAAAAATTACCACCTCCTACAATAATTCTCTTATTTTTCATGTTTTTGCTTTCTTACTTGGCTCACAGTTAAAATATTATATGTTCACATTTATCAAACTTTCACATTTCTCCTCACTTCTTTCGCATTCCAAACTTTCACATTTCTTCTCACTTCTTTCGCATTCCAAAGTTTCACATTTAATTCCTTGAGATCTACTTCCATTATACTACTCATAAGATTTCAAAAGTAGGGTTTGTAGTGAGCGTCTCCACATTCATCATTTAAATTTCAGAGTCTTCATAGCCTAAGCTGTATCCTGAACATGCTTTACACGTTCAGTTAGTTGCTTAAAAAATTTTTTTATATTGTTTCTCAGGCTAGTTTAACATTTGAAACTACTCTCGTTTGTTATTATTCAATAGATGTAAATTTCTCCATTCATTCAAAACTTCACATTCACTGGGAGCTTACTAATTATAATGAAAACATTTTTATCCTTGTATATTTCAGCAAAGCTTTCATTATTATCAGACATTATTTGGCAAAATCACTACCGACATACATGTCCACATGAAATTAATCTATATGAATTTAGTCACTTGATTTGAAAACTTTTTATCACTCATGATAACGCATGAAAACAATCTCTTTGAGTTCCATAGTATAACTAAAAATACCAATTAGCTAACATAATTAAATGGCTCACCACAACCTCGTCACCACAAGTTGAATTATCTTAAATGTTGTAAAAAATTAACATTTCACTTCCTCAGGATTCTGCTACAACAATGACATGGAATCAGCAAAACACAACTCTGTCTGGTCTGCAATCGCTCACCTTCTCCAAATATTTGTCCGAAGTTATGTAGTCTCCTGTTTCCTTGAAGCAATGAGCTGTCACAAGATTCCAGAAACCTGATTGGTCACCTTGCTCATTGATAAACCATTGGAAGTAGTCTAATGCAGCTTTGTACTCTTTGGTGTGGTACAGAACATAGGCGGCTAGTTGTGTGTACTTTTTAGTAAGGTCTGGATTATTTTCTGTTGGTCTATTTACCGCGGTTTGATTAGCCTGGGCTGGTTGTGCCATACGATGAATGATTTCACAAAAATCGGAACAACTAACTTTAGCAAGCGGTACATCAATGGCGGTGCTCAGGGCTGTTTTGGCAGACTCATATTGACCAGTGAAATAGAAAACTTCTGCTTTCAATAAAGAGTCATTTGGTGATATTTTCATACCTTTTAGGAGGTCTGGAAGACTCGCCTTCCTAACATTACACTTAATGAGTTCTTTGATAGGTGTGAGCAGGTAACCCAGAATCACAAATAAGTTTACTGGAACATCATACGCTGTGTTTGAAACTTTTGAAGATGGGGCAACTCGTACATTTTCTATCTGGGATTTCTGTTTAAGATAGGCAGAAGTTCGTATGTAGATGGAAAAGGCGAGTAAAATTTTCAAATATTGAAGATTGTCTGTAGTCAGATAGCCCTCCCTGTAGAGCTTTTTGAAAACCCCTTGTGATTGGGTTATCTGCCAACTCAGACACATCTTTATATCATTGGCCAAGAGAGTTGGATACCTAAATATGTCAGTCTTCAATCTGACATCTCGGTTTTGTGGTGGTTGGAACGACACAAATTTTGGCAAAAATGTGTACTGTTCGATGTCAGCTGCCAATGAATCTTGTCTTTTTTTTTGTATTTTCTTATTGTTGTGGGCGTCTTTTTCATACCTTGCTCTGGCTTGAGAAAACTCTTTGTACAAATTGATCCCATTTGAGTCTTCTTCATTGGTATAGATGACAACAGTGGAAGAGAGAAGGTCTGACTTATCTCCAGCAAGTCCATTGAAAGGAGACTCTGCAGATGTCCTGTACAGATCCATCAACTCATCGACTGTTCCTGTTAGTGGCTGGCCTCCTTCCTTACCATTTCCTGTCGGTATATTTCCTGAATTCTTGGTGATACCATCTATTCGATAGCCTACCGGAATGCCTCTGGTTAGGATTCCTGGAAAATTGCCTTTAGGTTTTAGTTCATCAATGTCAAAACATTTCAAGGGGGTCTCCTGAAGGTTTCCAATTCTGAAGTAGCTCTCCATGGCTAGCTTGTCAAAGTACTCATCCGCTTTCTCGACTATAAAAGCGTATTCTAAATCGGAATAAGGAGTTGCCTCTCCTTTTGCAACGGAACCCAAGCCAATGACTACAAACTTACAAGGAGCGGTCAAAGGTGTGTCTCCTTTGCTCAGCACATTTACACAATCAGCTAGAATTTCTCTGGAAACTTCCACAAAGTCATCGCAGCACTTTTGGCTCGCACTAAATACTTGTTCGCAAAACTTCTCAACATCAGTTAAACTTTTCTCATTAAAAATATTGTCTACTTCAATTGTCTTTCCAGAACCTTCTAAATGCTCAAAGTTTTTTTCAGTTTTTGTTCTAAAAGTTTGCAAAAGTTTTTTGTGTTCTGCAGTGAGTTCTTCATGCTCTGTGTAGCTGAGTGGGTGGTTACCTTGGTACCAACTTTTCTCTATATCATAGATTAATCTGGTTCTTTCTTCTGTTGGCTCTCTAGCGGCGCAGTAATTGGCTAATCCATGAGCCTATGAAAATTATCAGAACAAGTTTTACACAAATTTTTAACCCAATTTTTTTTAAGCATTGATGATGAAAATTTTTTGCATTTACACCATCAATGTGCAAAAGTCAATGAAATATCTGAAAAACTTCGAACTGCCATGATATATTGCATAACAGTGTATAAAAAGTAGTGAAGTATTTAAAATTATCTCTCAATCAACTCTCATAGAGCAACAACTTGTTATAACAAGAACTAAAATAATTTCTGTGGTAGCGAGTACAACAATGTGTACCTGAAGATAACATCTCCACTCCTGGGAGTTTTCTCCTTTTGTGAGGTAGGACCTGGCTAGCTCATCTATGGAGTCTAGCTCCTCTTCTACTGTGTAAGCTTGATACATTTTGGTGTAATAATTCAGCAACCCTGTAAGAAATGTCAGAGTAAGTTCAAACAGAGATGCTTTAGGTCAGAATTTTTGTTGCTTTTTAGTTGTAGCAAAAAATATTCAAAATTAACTTGCATTTTCATATTTTTTGTTACAACTAAAAAGTAAAAGAAATTCTCATGCGTTACGTATTTCAAATCTCCTTTTTTTCACTGGTTTATATAAACTGGTTTGAAAAAATTGCCCAATTGCCTTTCCTTTCTCCATTTATTCATTAAAAGAGTTGGAGCAGAGGCTAACACGTGGAAAGTCAGACTCATTTGCTTGTCAGAGCAGTTTAACCTGTCATGTGATAAATTATGTCTCCCATCAGAGAAAAAATTATCTGGCTGGGTGTCAAACTGCAGCAATCCATCTACATATCTTTCATAGTTCTCTGTGAATCTTACACAATCTTTCCTTTACACTTAATTATAAAAACTCGGTTGAATTGTTTGAATATGTGAGCCTAAGTCTATTTCCAAGCCTTGTTATGTGAACCACAAAGTAGCGAGCAATGGAGCACTGCTCACCACGCAGAGACACTTGGTAGGGAGATCTGCTCATATATTACTACTCACTGCTCACCACACAGAGACAGTAAGTAAACATATGGCAATGAGCTACATAAACTCATTGAGAATTTTATTATTAACGATATGTTAGTTTAGCTTGGCCATTGCACTATTTAGCCAGGCTTGCCGGAGTTGCTTTCTCTCTAGTTGACGGACACAAATTGCTGCAGGTATGGAAGGAAAACAAGGTCGATGAAAGGAAATTGCATCAATGCAAAGATTTTAAAGTTCACTTAGAAAACTTTTCGGTTAAAATTAAAAACTTAATCACTGTGCTCCGCCCCATTTGTTGGTTTTTCTGGGAGGTTTATGTACTCACAGCTATGACTAGAGATGGTGCTCTGTTAGCACAAGGTGTATCAGTTGTATGTAGAAATAAAAGCTACAGGATGTCTTCTTCTTCCTCTTTTGCCATCTTGTTACATAAGACTTGACTTCTACTAGTGCCTTTCTAAGATATACAGCCGCTACTAGTTACTAGTTACAGTCAAAGAATATATGATTATAACTGCATGACGGAGTTGTAAGTTTGACCTCAGGCAAGAAATAATATTTACAAGCGGTATTACCGAAGCAATTGAGTCAAACAGAATGGATCAATCAAACTGGTCACTCATTGCTAGTATGCAGCTACGCAAATGTTAAAAGTTGTTGTTATCGAACACATGGCAGCAGGCTTTGCTAGGTTTATGGCTGATAATGAGAAAAAGAATACTGAGTCATTTATTATTTATTAGGCAAAAGTGAGGTTGACGGTTATCTTGCTGTCACGCACATAATTTGGAACCATAAATTTTGGAAAACTTTGAAAATTGAAAACGGTATGAAACTTACATTATCTTACTTTTGGCACTGTTTTGATATTTGCTCCGATCTCCGATTTCTCCAGCTCACAGAACTGGCAATGCTCAATTTATTGGGTCAGTAGACACATCTGCAATAGGCAGCAGTCAGCACCTGAAACAATACAATTCACAATTGCTTTCTACTTTTAAGGTTGAAACCTTGCAGACTGTCTCTCATCCACCGGACTATCCTTTGGCGTGAGAGTATATACAGATGTAGCTTGTTGTGAGAGTAGATAGCAGAAGTTGATGATAGAACATCAGCAGAAAGAACTGTCATTGTTTTTACAATTCTGCTTTCTACCTACCCAGAGTTGTTCGCTCAATGCAATTAGGATCAATAGCGTGGAAGCAACGTCAGAATATTTTAGGAGAACAACATTTCCGACCCAATTTAGAACTATTTATAGCCATGGTAACAAGTTGTTTTGTAATACCCTGCTCTATCACTTCTTTTTATCTAGATTGGCGCAAATGGTTCACATGTTATTTGGTTGACTTATTTGTTTTATTTTCTTGTTTCAAGCAATCAGTTTATATTTTGAAATCATGAGGTGGATAAACCATGATTTGTTTTGATTTCTGGTATGTTCATTTGAGTGCGGCCGCCAAGCATAAGCGTACTTATGTCTTCAATTGATGCAACAGTGGGCTGTGAGCATGTGTATGTGGATTGTACCAGCATAACAACGCAACAACAGAACAGCGCAACAATAGAACAGCGCAACAACAGAACAGCGCAACAATAGAACAGCGCAACAACAGAACAGCGCAATAACGAAACAGCACAACAATAGAACAGCACAACAATAGAACAGCACAACAACAGAACAGCGCAGCAATAGAACAGCGCAACTATAGAACAACGCAACAATAGAACAGCGCAACAATAGAACAATGGAACAATAGAACAGTGCAACAATAGAACAGCGCAACAACAGAACAGCGCAACAACGAAACAGCACAACAATAGAACAGCACAACAACAGAACAGCGCAGCAATAGAACAGCGCAACAATAGAACAACACAACAACAGAATAGCACAACAACAGAACAACCCAACAGTAGAACAGCGCAACAACAGAACAGCGCAACAACAGAACAACGCAACAACAGAACAACGCAACAACAGAACAACGCAACAACAGAACAATGCAGCAACAGAACAGTACAACAACAGAACAACGCAACTACAGAACAGCGCAACAACAGAACAGCGCAACAACAGAACAACGCAACAACAGAACAGCGCAACAACAGAACAACGCAACAACAGAACAGCGCAACAACAGAACAGCGCAACAACAGAACAACGCAACAACAGAACAGAGCAACAACAGAACAGAGCAACAACAGAACAGCAACAACAGAACAGAGCAACAACAGAACAGAGCAACAACAGAACAGAGCAACAACAGAACAGAGCAACAACAGAACAGAGCAACAATAGAACAACGCAACAACAGAACAGAGCAACAACAGAACAGAGCAACAACAGAACAGAGCAACAACAGAACAGAGCAACAACAGAACAGAGCAACAACAGAACAGAGCAACAACAGAACAGAGCAACAACAGAACAGAGCAACAACAGAACAGAGCAACAACAGAACAGAGCAACAACAGAACAGCGCAACAACAGAACAGCGCAACAACAGAACAACGCAACAACAGAACAGAGCAACAACAGAACAGAGCAACAACAGAACAGAGCAACAACAGAACAACGCAACAACAGAACAGAGCAACAACAGAACAGAGCAACAACAGAACAGAGCAACAACAGAACAGAGCAACAACAGAACAGAGCAACAATAGAACAACGCAACAACAGAACAGCGCAACAATAGAACAGCACAACAATAAAACAACGCAGCAACGGAACAGCGCAACAACAGAACAACGCAACAACAGAACAGCGCAACAACAGAACAACGCAACAACAGAAAAGCGCAACAACAGAACAGCGCAACAACAGAACAACGCAACAACAGAACAGAGCAACAATAGGACAACGCAACAACAGAACAGAGGAACAATAGAACAATGCAACAACAGAACAACGCAACAATAGAACAACGCAACAACAGAACAACGCAACAACAGAACAGCGCAACAACAGAACAGCGCAACAACAGAACAACGCAACAACAGAACAACGCAACAACAGAACAGCGCAGCAACAGAACAGAGCAACAACAGAACAGGGCAACAACAGAACAGGGCAACAACAGAACAGCGCAATAACAGAACAACGACTTTGGTTTGTCCATTTTTTCTCAAACCAAAGATGGTTGTGGATTTAAACCTGTTCACTTTCCACCAAAATAAAT
This sequence comes from Cryptosula pallasiana, assembly GCA_945261195.1. NCBI lineage: Eukaryota > Metazoa > Bryozoa > Gymnolaemata > Cheilostomatida > Cryptosulidae > Cryptosula > Cryptosula pallasiana. The sequence goes on from OX183130.1 coordinate 30,896,227, forward strand.
CATTGAGCGGCAGCCAGAGATTCAAGAAAAGCAAAGGCACTGCTAAACTTTATTTACTTGCACTAACTTTTTTCACTTTGAGCGTTACTAGTGTTATGTTTAGTTAGTAGTTAGCAAGTTATGATTATCGTACTTCTTACCCCATGGTTTGAGTATTTATCTGCTTATTTACTATCACTATTCTTATTCATTTTTAACGCAGTGGTGGAGTTAGAGCAAGGATGTGGGGTAGAGGAAGAAGTGTAGGTAGAGCAAGAGGTGGTTGTAGAGCAAGAGGTAGAGGTAAAGCAAGGGGTAGAGGTAAAGCAAGGGGTGGAGGTAGAGTAAGAGCTGGAGGTAGAGCAAAGGGTGGAGGTAGAGCAAAAGGTGGAGGTAGAGCCAAGTGTGGAGGTAGAGTAAGGGGTGGATGTAGAGTAAGGGGTGGATGTAGAGCAAGGGGAAAGGTAGAGTAAGGGTTGAGGTAGAACAAGGAGTGGACGTAAAGCAAGGGGTGGAAGTAGAGCAAAGAGTGGAGGTAGAGGAAGGGGTGGAGGTAGAGGAAGGGGTGGAGGTAGAGGAAGGAGTGGAAATAGAGGAAAGAGTAAAGGTAGAGTAAGGGGTGGGGGTAGAGTAAGGGGTGGAGGTAGAGCAACGCATGGGGGTAAAGCAATGGGTAGAGGTAGAGCAAGGGAGGGGTAGAGCAAGTGATGGAGAGAGAGTAATGGGTGAGGGTAGAGCAAGGGGTGGGGGTAGAGCAAAGTGTGGAGGTAAAGTAAGGGGTGTGGGCGGAGCAAGGGGTGGGGGTAGAGCAAGGAGAGGAGGTAGAGCAAGGGGTGGGAGTAGAGCAAGGGGTGGAGGTAGAGCAAGGAGTGGAGGTAGAGTAAGGGGTGGAGGTAGAGCAAGGGATGGGGGTAAAGCAAGGAGTAGGGGTAGAGCAAGGGGTGGGGGTAAAGCAAGGGGTGGGGGCAGAGCAAGGGGTGGAGGTAGAGCAAGGGGTGGGGGTAAGGCAAGGAGTAGGGATAGAGCAAGGGGTGGGGGTAAAGCAAGGGGTGGGGGCAGAGCAATGGGTGGAGGTAGAGCAAGGGGTGGGTGTAGAGCAAAGGGTGAAGGTAGAGCAAAGTGTGGAGGTAGAGTAAGGGGTGGATGTAGAGTAAGAAGTGGAGGTAGAGCAAGGGGTAAAGGTAGAGTAAGGGGTGAGGTAGAACAAGGAGTGGAGGTAAAACAAGGGGTGGAAGTAGAGCAAAGAATGGAGGTAGAGGAAGGGGTGGAGGTAGAGCAACGAGTGGGGGTGGAGCAAAGGGTGGGAGTAGAGCAAGGGGTGGAGGTAGAGGAAGGGGTGGAAGTAGAGGATGGGGTAGAGGAAGTGTAAGGGGTGGAGGTAGAGTAAGGGGTGGAGGTAAAGCAATGGGTGGGGGTAGAGCAAGTGATGGGGAGAGAGTAAGGGGTGGGGGTAGAGCAAGGGGTGGGGGTAGAGCAAGGGGTGGGGGTAGAGTAAGGGGTGGGGGTAGAGCAAGAGGTGGGGGTAAAGCAAGGAGTGGGGGTAGAGTAAGGGGTGGGGGTAAAGCAAGTGGTGGGGGCAGAGCAAGGGGTGGAGGTAGAGCAAGAAGTAGGGGTAGAGCAAGGGGTGGGGGTAAAGCAAGTAGGGTTAGAGCAAGGAGTAGGGGTCAAGCAAGGAGTAAGGGTAGAGTAAGGGGTGGGGGTAAAGCAAGGGGTGGGGGCAGAGCAAAGGGTGGAGGTAGAGCAAGGGGTGGAGGTAGAGGAAGGGGTGGATGTAGAGGAAGGGGTAGAGGTAGAGTAAGGGATGGAGGTACAGTAAGGGGTGGAGGTGAAGCAAAGCATGGGGGTAAAGCAATGGGTGGGGGTAGAGCCAGGGAGGGGTAGAGCAAGTGATGGAGAGAGAGTAAGGGGTGGGGGTAGAACAAGGAGTGGAGGTAGAGTAAGAGGTGGGGGCAGAGCAAAGGGTGGAGGTAGAGCAAAGTGTGGAGGTAGAGTAAGGGGTGTGGGCAGAGCAAGAGGTGGGGGTAGAGCAAGGGATTGAGGTAGAGGAAGGGGTGGAAGTAGAGCAAGGGGTGGGGGCAGAGCAAGGGGTGATGGTAGCGTACGTGGTGGGGGCAGAGCAAGGGGTGGAGGTAGAGCAAGGGGTGGGGGTAGAGCAAGGGGTGGGGGTAGAGCAAGGGGTGGGGGTAAAGCAAGGGGTGGGGTCAGAGCAAGGGGTGGAGGTAGAGCAAGGGGTGGGGGTAGAGCAAGGGGTGGGGGTAGAGCAAGGGGTGGGGGTAAAGCAAGGAGTAGGGGCAGAGCAAGGGGTGGAGGTAGAGTAAGGGGTGGGGGTAGAGCAAGGGGTGGGGGTAAAGCAAGGGGTGGGGCTAGAGTAAGGGATGGATCAGAGGCTAGGCTTTTCATTGCAAAAACTCCTGGATGATATGGTTTTGGTTTGTATCGTTCAATGGAAGGGCTAGAAACATGCTACGCCATCACATTTTTATACCAACTTGTTTGATCATGCACTCACATGCTGAAAATCTCTAATGGACCAGTCTCAAGAAAACAGGGAGCTTTTGGTGTATGGTGGTTAGATTTTTTGTAAAATGCAGGAATCGAAGGAATAGATGCAGATTTTAACATAACTTTACAGCAATGTTTATACCAGCCTTCTAGTGGCAATTACTGAAAGTTTATTGATTGTCGATGTAATCTACATCACTTCTTTTATTCTTTTCATGTACCGTACGCAAGCGGAAGGTTCAAAAACATTCTAATGCCTCTAACAATACTTTCTAAATCTATTTGGAGAGTGCAACTGGCGCTGGGTAAATACTTGTGGTAACATTGCAACAAGGACAGCCTTTGACCCCATTGGTGATGTTGATTTCAAAGCGATTCAAAGATGATAAAGAGATAACCTTTTCTCTCTGGCAATGATGCCACTGTGATGAAATTATCAGCAATTCCTTAACTCTATAGTCACACTACTAGGGAAACAAACGATTCCAATTTTTTAAACATACAAAAAGTATTGCCACCTTTGTTACAGTCAAAGCTGCCGATCTGAAGCCCGTGACAATTTTTTGTGGATTCTATAATTGAAAATAGTATGTGTCCTTTCTTTTAAATGTGTTCCAAAGCAGATATACAAAGATACAATTGGAAAAATTAAATAACAAACCCAAAATATGTAACTGTATATCACTCAATGCTGCTGGGCTGTGCGATGAACGGTTAGCAGTAATTGGAGCCGCAGGAGAAAGACAGTTGCTACCCAATTTTGTAACTTTAAAAACAGTACTACTGTTGTTACTATATAGTACTATATCACTGCACTACTGTTGTTACTATATAGTACTATATCACTGTACTACTGTCGTTACTATATAGTACTATATCACTGTACTACTGTTGTTACTATATAGTACTATATCACTGTACTACTGTTGTTACTATATAGTACTATATCACTGGACTACTGTTGTTACTTATAGTACTATATCACTGTACTACTGTCGTTACTATATAGTACTATATCACTGTACTACTGTTGTTACTGTATAGTACTATATCACTGTACTACTGTTGTTACTATATAGTACTATATCACTGTACTACTGTAGTTACTATATAGTACTGTATCACTGTACTACTATTGTTACTGTATAGTACTATATCACTGTACTACTGTTGTTACTATATAGTACTATATCACTGTACTACTGTCGTTACTACATAGTACTATATCACTGTACTACTGTAGTTACTACATAGTACTATATCACTGTACTACTGTTGTTACTACATAGTACTATATCACTGTACTACTGTTGTTACTATATAGTACTATATCACTGCACTACTGTCGTTACTATATAGTACTATATCACTGTACTATTGTTGTTACTATATAGTACTATATCATTGTACTACTGTAGTTACTATATAGTACTATATCACTGTACTACTGGTTGAGTCTACAAAATTTCAATTTCCTATCAAAGCCGACAAAGCACTTTTTTGAATATTGCGAGAGAAACTGTTGCAGCAAAGAGTGTCCTGTCTCGTACATTTAAACTGATCAAAAAGTTTAATTTAAAGCGAACATCACAATTCAACAAAAGAGCCTTGCTAACTGATATACAAGCTGATATATACAAGATATAAATACCTCTGATGCCTCTGATGTACACTACTTGTTTGTATCTATCTGTACAATGTACTATATTTATGTAGATGTTGTTGGTTATATGTAATTAACGCACAGCTCTAGCCCAGTCATCAGCTGTAGAATGAATGCTTTCGTACTGAATGCAACGAGTGGATCACATGATTTCATTGGATGATAATGTCTGCTGTAGCCTGTGTGTCAGTGCAGCTTTGGCCCGCAGGCGGGCATAACTAAGATTAGGCTTTGATTTTGAGTTACAGGAAAGTTATATTGTATGTTCAGTGGTTCACAGTTTAGACTGAGTCATACATCAGTTGCATGTAACGTGAAATATAGATAGTGGCAATCTCATCAGCCTTAATGTGACACAGGGAAGTAGATTCAACCGTGAGTGAGCTATTTAAAGTACGAAATAATGACTTTACCATTTAGCCCTGTCAGGGAGTGTTTTGTGATGAGTAAACAAATGCTTCTAGTTGTTTCGGATTTTGAGTATAGAATTACGTTGTTTTCCTCCAGAACAACTACTACCATGCATTTAAGTATTCTTTTCTGTTCTTAACTGCTTTTATTTTCCAGGTTTTCCATGAAACGCCTACCTGATAGTTCTCAAACATTTACTAGAAAAAGTTCTAAATAGCTGTATATAGACAACTCTATGACATTGCTTTGTCATGAAGAGACGTATTTCATATCAGGTTTTACATATATATAAGTCAGTCCAGTTACCACTTGAGCCTATCAGTTGAAGATCACAAATACTTGTCTTCACTATTCAAAAGTTTGATTAAGTATTTGTTGTAGGCAGCCATTGGTTGCTGTCACATATACAGTATTACTGCTGCACTAAAAAGTCAGCCACCCAATGTCTCTTTATTGAGCAATAAAGTTCATGAACAATTCAAGTTAATACGAAATGTCATTTTAGACAAGTTAAATGTAGCAGCTTTTCTGTGGTTTGCTGAAAGTTTTCATCGAAAGCATAATGAATATAAAATAATTTTTTATGACAGAATCAAAAATATAACTAAATATTGCTGAAAGTTAGCGTCACTTGAGTGCCACTCTCTTCTACAGGTAACTCCACGTCACTGAGTGTGTACACAAGTGTACTTTCCAATGGTTTTTCCGGCTCTCAGGTCTAGTGGTTGACTGGTTGGACTAAAACATCTCACCAGTAGGTGGTGCTTGGCGTCAGGGGTGTTGAGGCTAGCAGCTGGGGGTTGGGAATCCGGGATACTTTCTACTATACCCAAGGGAAGGTGTGCGGGGTGGTTGACCGTATATAACACCGTCGCCTCTGTGTGTGTTGGGGGATGTGAGTGTTCTTTACCACCTGGACACCCGTGGTGAGCATTTTGCCCTGCTGGTCAGTACATAAGAGTTCTTGGCTATTTATTCCAATGACTGAGCTGTCAAACTTCATGCGACGCGGATGGGAGGTGGGGAAGGGCATGCTCAGGATAGCATATACATTAATCTGTCCAACTACGAGCGTAACCTCGGTTTGATGCCCCGTAATCGAATGGTAAATGTAGGGTGTCAAAGAGGGGAATGTGGAATCCGTCTGCCGGGATACCATGGGTGTCACCTTCTTGTAGGGAATTCCGGGTGGCAAGAGACCGCCGGTTGAACAGATGCTGTGACAACCAGTTATTGGTGCACCCGGCGTTCCTTCTATCTGGTCGGGCAAGAAATACCTTGCCTTGTAGAGGCGTTCAGGTGGGGAATAGATGAGGTTTGTTGGGTTAACAGCAGAGAGCCTAGAGGCAGGGGGTGTTTTTTCAAGAGCAGGATGGCCGCGCTGTGGCTAGCAAGGTTGGACGTGGTTGGGGGTGGACTCTTTTGTTGGAAGGCTGGTGGGGTGAGTGCAGTTCAATGTCTTCTATTTGACAGTGCATCTCATTGCCGCAATCAGCTGGTAGAGAGTGAGAGGTCGTGGTGTGCTGTCTACGGGGTCGATGGGGGGGGGGGGGGAGGTTCAGAATGCAGGGGATCAGGAGGGTTGTGTGAACATGTTTCAATGCAAACAGTTCAAACAGACTGCCTATTCTACACCTACACCCACTACCTACCTATTCTACACCTACATCCACTGTCTATTCTACACCTACACTCACTACCTATTCTACACCTACACTCACTGTCTATTCTACACCTACACTCACTGTCTAATCTACACTTACACTCACTGCCTATTCTACACCTACACTCACTGTCTATTCTACACCTACACTCACTGCCTATTCTACACCTACATCAGTAGTAATATATGAGCAGATCTCCCTACCAAGTGTTTTTTTGTGGATCTGATCTTGGGGTGATACAATGGGTTACGGCGTTGGATAGATTCGCCGAGTTTATATTGTATTTTATTTGAAGGGTATTTGAGTGGTATTTGAGTGGCATTTAAGTGGCATTTGAGTTTTGATTATTTTTTACTTAACTTGAACTTATATGGCATCTAAATTTTGAATGTATGGCATTTAGGTTATGATAATTTTTTACATAACTGTATACATAATCATAACTCATAGGGTATCTAGATTTTGAATGTAAGGCATTTAAGGTTTGATAATTTTCTGTAATTCCGAGTCATATGATATCTTGAGAGAGGGGAGAGAGAGGAGATATATCTACATTGAATAAATACAGTGATTAAAAATGAAACAATATGTGAATATATACATTTATTGTGTAATAAGTAGGGAAAATCTCTCTATATAATATAGCTAGAGTCAGTAAATACTAAGTAATAACAATTAATACATAGTCTTTTGTTACAATGATGTCTTTGATGTAGTGATGTTATATCTTAAGAAGGGAGACTTCTGTTTTATGTGCTTTTGAATTCGTAATGAACTAAAACAAAAATTTAAAATAATTACATGAATTTGAATTATAGCTTTAGTTACATTGGATAGTTTACATTATATAGAAAAGGGAAATAGCTCACCAAGTCACATTGTCCAACTTGTTTTTTTTTAATTAGAGACTATCCATTGCTAAAACAAAAAATTATTTGAGGTAAAAATAACTACAACTACATCTAAATTGAGTTGAAGTATTATTTATAATAATTAGAGAAAAACTCTCACCGAGTTTTATCATGTATTTCATCCTTTTTTTCAGCAACATATCCTGTCTCAAAATCATCAAAATCTCCACGTAGAAAATCTTCAAGTTCATCATCATCATCAATTTCTAATATTGCTTTGTTGTGCTTTGCTTGATCACAATATTGTCTCCAATACATTTGATTGAGACTGTATGGAGAGCGAAATGAAAGATCGTATTCTGTCTTAAATTTTCCGTGGGTTGTTTTTCCTTTGTAGATCATCACACCTTGAGTATATTGATTAGCTTCTGAAGCATATTTGTCTGGTATGGCAAGCGTCTTCAACAGCGTTTCTCCACATTGTTCAATGGTATAACGGATACAAATTACATTCGACTGCCCTCCTTTAAATCGATGAGGAACGAATCTCTCAACAACATCTTGGTAAGGAAAAATAGCACCGGGTTGAAAACTATTGAGAGTCTTGATGTTCAAGAAGCGTTTGAGCTGACCTTTAGTCAACGTACTCAAATATAGTGATTCCTCTTCAGCTTTCTTATTGCTGAGAGAATGTCTGGTAACACGTCTGACATCATACCAAAGAACACTTTTATTTTTTGGTTTTCCCTTTCTACCCAAATATACAATGTTAAACGGAGGGGGGTAATTATCACAGTTGAAGTTTTTAGCTATTTCAACAGGACAAAAAAGTATTTTGGGTTCGAGTTCATTTATATCTGAAGGATCATGGTAGCGTACTTGAGAATATCTACACTTCTCCTTACTTGATGGATGTATCACGCCAGTCACTCGCATAATGCTTGGGATAGGAAGATCTTCAAATGTTTTGCAAATCGGAACTTTTGGTGAGCCAATCACTTGAGAACCTGTAGACTTTTTTAATTCCCTAGCTCTCCTTTCGTTGAGACATTCAACTGTTAAATGAGCTATAGCTGCATTCTCCATTGTTTGCTTATCAACGGAAGTAGTTTGTTTTTTCACTATTTTCTTTCGTTTCCTTACTATTTGCTTTTTTGGAGCAGTTTTCTTTCTCTTAAGAGTTGTTTTGCCGTTTTTCATTTTATTTTCTGTTGGATATGGATCTGTGCAAAGGAGCTCTTCAGAAAGAGCATCCATAACATTCTAAAAATAAAATGGTAATATTTGCATGAGTGCCTAAGAGTGTATTTATTACTTAGACTGTCTTATATATATATGTATTTATGCCAAAAGCAGTTAAGACCATAGAGTTATGATAGATTGAGAATGTGCTTATTAAACTATTGGGATGTGGAGACAGACAACAAAGGATGCGTTCAAATATATATATATATATATATCTATATATATACAGGGATGTAGTGGCACCCCAACGATCCCCAGCGGCGTCCTGGTAAAGATTTGACAAGGGGACACAACCCCAACGGTCGTTGGGGCATCGGCTTTTCCCGTTGCGATATTGGGAATCCCCATACTTTTGCTCGGTGTTCTATCGTTGGTGGAGTAGCACGTTTACTAGCCTTTTTTGATAACTTTTTCTGGAAAGAATTTGGTCTACTAAAAACTTGACACACATTCGACCTTCAGGTTGTTATGAAGCATTTGTCACTGAGGGTGGAGTGCATAGTCGCTCAACAACTAACTTACATTTGATTAAAACTTTGGTTAACAATAAAAACAATTTTATAATTTTTGCTCACTATTTTGTTGGCAAAGCATGCATAGAAGGGCAGCTCCATTCAGTGCAGACACCCTCCAAAGGTTGGAAAAAACACAGTGAAGTAGAGAGAATGAATAAGATTTTGTTTCAGGAGTGACAATACTATGATAATAATCATTAAAAATAAATATTTATTTATATCTTCAATTTTTATTATTATTAATTAATAATAATTAATTATTATTATTATTACTTTACTAACAATATTTATTATTATTATTAATTATACTTATGTTAAAATAATCATTATCAATCAATAACAGCGAGCTGTTAGTTTAATATTAGTTGATGTGTCAATGAATTGAATATGTTATGCCTATTATTTATATGATGGTGGTGATTGTGATAATAGTTTAAGAAAAATCCCTTATATAATAATAATTTCGTGGTAGTATTATTATTGGTGATTGTTATTATTGTAGTTAATTATTATTTTTTTTTATAAATAATAATAGAGATGGTGATTATCATTATTATTCTTATATTATTTTTAACATCAGTCTCACTATCATTAATGATATTGTTATTATGATTATTATGTGCTGTTTTTTATTATTTTAAATTATTGTGATTTCAATCTTAATAATGAAAATTTCAGGATTGAAACAGCTATTATTAGAGACTATTATTTTTTTGGTTTTTTGATATTATTCATAAGCAATTTTTTTCTTGCTATTATATATCGCCACTATCTTTCATCTTTGAGGATGACAATAGTTGTTTTCATAAAAACAATTGAAAAGTGCATGATGGTTGTTGTTGATAAGTTTGAACAATAATAATTTAATGACAATGAAGGTAATACTTGTTATTGTGAGAAGGCAGAACATTATATCAAATTGCTTGATATTTTGAGGAAGAAGTAGACATAATGAAAGATTTTTGATAGAGAAAAGTAAATAAACACTCACTGAAGAAGATGAATGTATTGTACAGGAATTTAGGGTGAAGTGGTAGCTGTCACCTGTACAGCGGCCCACAGTAATAAGCAAGTACGACAGTGCAGTGTACGCCCTCCAACTCGTCCGCAACTTACTCCCGAGGAGTAGGTGTGTCAGGTCGAACTAGCTGTTCGAATAATCGTTCCAGTATCACTTGCCCGTAGGTCAAGTGCAGTGTGAGTCGAATCGACTGACCACTTTCTACTGACTATTATCCTAGTTGCTAGTCGACTGGTTTCAGTGCAATTTCCCTTGTCCAATCTTATCGTGCAAGTATTTGAACTTAATAAGTTCCTTTGCCAGCGCAATCAGTGCAAGAGCTTACTTGTATCTTTTCTATCAAGCTACCTGTGCTTTAGCATAAGTGCGCTTATGCTAGTGAATCAACAAGCAAGTGAGAGTGTAGGCATTAACTCTGCTTTATTCTGGACATGACATGGTTATTTATATACTCAAAATTACATAATAATAATTGACAGTAGGAATACAAAAGCAGGCCACGCCTGTACAGCAGATTGGCTATTAACACACCAATAGAACGTAGGTACACATAGAACAGGTGGGGCTTGGCTGCACGGCTGGCTTCCCAAGCACATATATGGCAATATGGAAAAGTAATATAATAATAAATGTGAAAGATAAGTAAATAGACAAGTAATAAATGTATGTACAGTTCGACAGGCAAATAAATGTACAGTTCGGCAGGTACAGTTCGGCAGCTACAGTTCGGCAGGCAAATAAATGTTACTGTCCACCTGCTATGTAGTTGTCGGCGCATTTCCTCTACAGTATCATCAATTTGCTAATTGAGTGTTTTCCATAAATCTCTCTAACCAGAAACAGTGGAGGAGACAAGCTTAAAGTTTTTTTTATTTCATTACTATCTTTGCCGCTGGTTGAATCTATCATAGTTCTGCAGAGACATCCAACATTTTCTAGATTTCTTGGTGCGATTTCATCTATTTTGTTATATTCTATGCTCCAACTGCCCCAGTTGCACTGGCTTTACTGACTTTCTCAAATCGATTTTTATAAACTGTCTAACATGGTGTGGTTTGATTTGACTTATTGGACATTTATGGAAAGATGTAATTTTCCTGTCTATGACCAGATGTAGTCAGCTGTTGTCCAGTTAAAAGATAAACCAAAACAGTGTATAAATCAGTATATACGAAGCTGAGTGTTTTAAGCCTGGTTCACATACATGTCGTAAGTGCTCGCAAGCCATCACAGAACAGCGTACGAGTGCTTGTGTTCTATGTGAACCCAGAACTTGCACAGCTCGTACGACAGCGCATGCTGTCGTAGAAGCTTGCAAGATAGTTCAGTGGGCAAACATTCCTGCGACGTCCTACAACAAAGCGTACGGTTTTCTTGCCTTCTTTCTCAAAACCCACAGTTAGGTCAGGGCTATTCGTGTAAACATGAGTGCCATCAAAAAGTTATAACAAACAATAAAATTATTATTGTTATAATTTTTAATGTTAATTATTATTATTTATTATTTCTTTTCCAAGTGAAATATTATGATAGTTGATTTAAATTTTTTAACATATATACTTTCTGTAAACGTTTATGTAATAGCATAATAATTATATTATTATAAATTGAAATTCAAAAATTATGTATGAAGACAATGGCAGAACAAAAAATAATGCATCATTGAAAAATGGTTATAAATTAAATTCAAAATTATAAAATAATATCCAACAATAATATGAGTAGCAATATAATAAAATCAAAAGTAATAAATAGATCGGTGTCATTGAACAACAATGATTCATTAGTGATTTTATTCATTGGTCGGTCAGTGAAAGCAGGCTTCAGGATTTTCTTACCTCCCAGTCAAGAGGGTGATTATAGTTCTTGCGATCCTAATTTTTGTGAAAATGTGTCGCACACAGTCGAACGACAGTCTGCGCTGGCTTGCGAGCACTTATGAATATATGTGAGCCAGGCTTTATTTTAGCAGGTCTATTGGGTTTTGCGATTCTGACATAGCAACCAACTCTTTACAGTAATTTATGATCTGAATAAATGCAGGTATGCACATCTTACATCCCTAGAGGTATTTGTCTCGAGTGATATATAATGTACTACACCAGGTTTTATGTTAGTAATATAACAAGTTTGTTTTACTTGCTAACTTGTTATCAATGTGACCAGACATAGAAGCATATTTGAATTTAAGCAAAAAACTTTCATACTTTGGTATATGCTTGCAATATTTAATTTTATTTATCCACAGTAAAAATTTGCAGATTGATGTTGTATTGTCAGCAAAACAGTCAAAAGTATTTATTGAACCGTTCAATTTTTGAAAAGTTTCTGTTCAAAGTAACAAGTTCAATGCATCTGTCTTGTCCTGTTTTGAGCTTTCTGCAACCTTGGAAATGCATAAAATGCTCTGGCGGCCGGGGCTCCACCCCGGACCCCGTTGGGGGGGCTTACAGCGCCCCCCCAAACCCCCCAGCTGTGTCTGGTGCGTACGCCAACGATCGCCTATTGACAACAATGAGACAGTTGGGGTAAAATTTCAGTTGCCACTACAACCCTGTATATATATATATATATATATATATATATATATATATATATATATATATATATATATATATATATATATATATATATATATATATATATATATATATATATATATATATATATATATATATATATATATATATATATATATATATATATATATATATATATATATATATATATATATATATATATATATATATATGTGTTTACTTAATATCATACTGCTTTTAACATCTCAATTGGTAAGAAATAAAATATAATAGTTTGAACAAAATATTGTAAAATAATAAAAAACAACTAAAAATTTTTCATAAATATGTATGAAACGCTTCTAAAATTAGTTCTAAAATACCTACAGAAGAGGATAGACCTTTATCTATTTGGACATAAGTATAAATATGCTTTCTGAATTTATAAAAAGTTTTTTTGTTCCACTTCATGTTATATAATTTTTTGAAAACTATTTGATTCCAAGCACTTCTTTCAATTTCTTTTAAAAAATCATTAATATTAACGACTTCCACCATTGACAAAACGGTTTCGAAACCGTTTTTTATAATGTCATCAAAAATTTCTGTAGATATATCATGTTTCTTACAACACATCCCCATACTAATCATGTGTTGAGTTATACAGAATATTATAACTTGAAATGTCAAACGTTCTACAGCTTTTTCTTCAACAACATCATTATTTATCACATAGTTATGATACATTTCTGGAAGGAAGTCCTTTAAGTAGATTGGTTTTGTTGTTGTATTGTTCTAAAATACAAGCGATAATTAGATAACTAAAATAAATAAAGGTTTTCAACAGGAGTTAAATAGTATTTTTTATTAATTCTTACCTTTTCATCAGGCTGAGATTCCGACTTTAGATACAATGGTTGACTTCCTACGTCTTGAGTATTCATTCTGAAAAACAGAAAAAATTGGTTCAATTCTTTATGATCAATTTAAAGATAAATATGTCATAAAGCCTTCAGATAGTTGTGTTAGCTAGCGGAAATAATTGTATTTTTAGTCTTACCTTTATGAAGAGAGAACTCTTAGTAGTTGCAATGGAAGATGTAGTAGATAGATGTTGCTCCTTTGCTCACTGTTGTTGAACTGGATGCTCTCTGTCTGAAACCGTTGTCTCTTATATAGGTAAACGTGTGAAAATGAATGTTTTATTCCCGCGAAAGCATTGGTTTCTATTCGCGTGAAAATAACTTTTTAATTCCCGCGAAAGCATTGGTTTGTATTCGCCTGAAAATAAATTTTTTATTCCCGCGAAAGCAACAGTTTCCATTCGCGTGAAAATAAATTATTGATTCCCGCGAAAGCATTGGTTTGTATTCGCGTGAAAATAAAATGTTTATTCCCGCGAAAGCACTGGTTTGTATTCGCGTGAAAATAAATTATTCATTCCCGCGAAAGCAATGATTTCCATTCGCGTGAAAATAAATTTTTTATTCCCGCGAAAGCAACAGTTTCCATTCGCGTGAAAATAAATTATTGATTCCCGCGAAAGCATTGGTTTGTATTCGCGTGAAAATAAAATGTTTATTCCCGCGAAAGCACTGGTTTGTATTCGCATGAAAATAAATTATTCATTCCCGCAAAAGCAACAGTTTCCATTTGCGTGAAAATAAAATGTTTATTCCCGCGAAAGCATTGGTTTGTATTCGCATGAAAATAAATTATTCATTCCCGCGAAAACAATGGTTTCCATTCGCGTGAAAATAAATTTTTTATTCCCGCGAAAGCATCAGTTTCCATTCGCATGAAAATAAAATGTTTATTCCCGCGAAAACATTGGTTTGTATTCGCATGAAAATAAATTATTCATTCCCGCGAAAGCAACAGTTTCCATTCGCGTGAAAATAAAATGTTTATTCCCGCGAAAGCATTGGTTTGTATTCGCATGAAAATAAATTATTCATTCCCGCGAAAACAATGATTTCCATTCGCGTGAAAATAAATTTTTTATTCCCGCGAAAGCATCAGTTTCCATTCGCGTGAAAATAAACTGTTTATTCCCGCGAAAGCATTGGTTTGTATTCACGTGAAAATAAATTATTCATTCCCGCGAAAGCAACAGTGTCCATTCGCGTGAAAATAAAATGTTTATTCCCGCGAAAGCATTGGTTTGTATTCGCGTGAAAATAAAATGTTTATTCCCGCGAAAGCAATGGTTTCAATTCGCGTGAAAACAAATTGTTTATTCCCGCGAAAGCATTGGCTTGTATTCGCGTGAAAATAAAATGTTTATTCCCGCGAAAGCAACGGGTTCCATTCGCGTGAAAATAAATTATTTATTCCCGCGAAAGCATTGGTGCTCTTCAGTAAAAACAATGTTTCATTAATTTAACCTTATGATAAATGGCATGATTTCAGCTATATAAGAAGCACTGTTTTTACACAGAAAGCAGTCACTTCAACATTAGCAACTGAAGGAGCAAGATCTACTACAACACCCACCATCTACTACAACTGCTAGGACTTTCTGTTTGGAGGTAAGTCAACTTGATGTACTATTGAGTATAAATTTAATTTTTTATTGATTTAGATACTAACAGCGGTATGATATTGAGTAAATATATATATATATATGTATATATATCTTCAAATTGGTTTGAAAAAGAAATCAAAAAATCATAACATGGATTTTTACTTTATCTTTTAGAATGTCGACACAAGTCAATACAAAACAACTGAAGAATAAAGAACCAAAACATTCACAAGATAAGAAGGTGATTGATGGCAATGTACTTCTTCAACGCACTACGATTCCCTTTCAAAGCGCCAGTCTGACTACTCTGGCAACTCTCATCATCAAAAGCGCCTCTCTGTTAAGTACTCTATCTCCAGCTTCCAGAAGAAACATTGAAAACATAGTCAAAGTTGAAGATTTACCAATACCTACAGTTATGCAGGTATTAACTGTTGAGTTCCATGATGAAACGAATTGCACCATCATCTACAACTATAAAAAGGATGGAAAGATAGTTAGAGTGAAGAGCACTATTCCATTAGCAGCAGGATTACTTGTCAATGAAGCTTCGCAAATAAGACCACTGGTTTTGATCTACATGGGTGTTGAAAAGACTGGAAAAGCAATTTTTCGTGCTGCTACAGAAACAGGAACTACTTTGAGGTTTAAGAATGCATTTGATGTATTACCAGAAAAAAGTATGCGACAAATCAATGCTTATTTCGAGGTAACTAATCTTCAGGATTTCCCAACAGATAGTGTCATATGTTTCCAAAACCCTGAAGTTATAACAAAATCTGACAGGCGATGGAATGGAAATGAAGAGACTCTTCTAGTTCAATACAGAAGTGTTGTAGATGAAGAATTACTGATCGGAGATATGCGCATTCCTCATCAAATAGCTTCTGCTGCGACATCGGAGAGATTTGGAGTGATTCTGTTCAAGGGTCTGAGTCGAAACGCGGACAATTCAATTTTCTACAACATCAGTGTACTCGCAGCTCATCAAGCCTTTGTCCAAGCCTCGAAACTGACTGATAATCCAAAATCTG
The DNA here is from genome assembly GCA_945261195.1 of Cryptosula pallasiana. Lineage (NCBI taxonomy): Eukaryota > Metazoa > Bryozoa > Gymnolaemata > Cheilostomatida > Cryptosulidae > Cryptosula > Cryptosula pallasiana. Next base: position 30,912,158 of record OX183130.1, read on the forward strand.
AGGATTTTCTCAACCACTTCGATGATGCTGAAAAAGAACACTGTGGAGAACAAACTCTCGAGAAGCTAATCTATAACTCAAGGGATTCATATCACTATAGGTAAGTTTTATTAATTTTTACCATAATTTAAAAAAAGTTGATTTGTGAAAAATTTGTGTATTCATACAATGAAAAACCACTTAAAATAATAAATTTGTTAACATTTTTGTAAAACATTTTCAAGTTATATATATATATATATATATATATTTCGAATTAAAAAAGGATTTTGTTGTGTCATCAGTGTATTTTTTTACATAAAAGTTGGAAAAATAACAAAAGGTGATAATTATTTTACAAAAATGTTTAATTTTTCACATAAATGATCAACTCATAAACATTTTTTGTAAAACACTTTTAAATTATATATATTTCGAATTAAAAAAAGGACTTTTTTGTGTAATCAGTGTATTTTTTTTACATAAAATTATAAAAAATAACAAAAGGTTATAATTATTTTACAAAAATGTTCAGTTTTTCACATAAATGATCAATTCATAAACATTTTCTGTAAAACATTTTTAAATTATTTATATTTCGGATTAAAAAAAAGGACTTTTTTGTGCAATCAGTGTATTTTTTTACATAAAAGTTTAAAAAATAACAAAAGGTTATAATTATTTTACAAAAATGTTCAGTTTTTCACATAAATGATCAATTCATAAACATTTTTTGTAAAACATTTTTAAATTATATATATTTCGGATTAAAAAAAGGACTTTTTTGTGTAATCAGTGTATTTTTTTACATAAAAGTTTAAAAAATAACAAAAGGTTATAACTATTTTACAAAAATGTTTAGTTTTTCACATAAATGATCAATTCATAAACATTTTTTGTAAAACATTTTTAAATTATATATATATTTTGAATTAAAAAAAAGACTTTTTTGTGTAATCAGTGTATTTTTTTTAGCTAGAAGTTGAAAAAAAATCACAAAAGGTTATAATTAGTTTACAAAAACGCTTAATTTCTCACGTAAATAACACGTTTTATCACATGAATGGATAATTCATGAGTGTTTGTTGTAAAACATTTTTAAAATTATATATATATATATATATATTTATATTTATACATTCCGAATCCAGATGAAAAAAAGGACTTTTTCGTGTGTAATCAGTGTATTTCTTTTACATAAAAGTTGAAAAAATAACAAAAGTTTATAATTATTTTACATTAATTTTAATCATGCTATACTAATACATCACTTTTTATTTTAGTCCATTATATCGTAAAAAGAAAACAGAGTAAAGAACTTTCCCTAAAAAATAATGAGCTGAATGATGTAACTCAGTGAGTTATTTTCCTGTTATATATAATGTAAACTATCTGATGTAGCTAAGAGTAAAATTTATTTATATAATGAATAACTTTTGTATTTTAGTCAATTATTGGATCAAAAAGAATACGGAATACAAGAATTCCTCTCTGAGGCTAATAATATATCAGAAGAACATCAAAGAAGATATTGTCCAAGAAAAGTGCTTTGTAACCATTGATATCGTAAGCTATAGTAGTTTGTATTACAGAAAATTTACTATAAAACAGTTTTATGAATGTAAAAACTAGATATGGTATTTTCTATTACAATTATTTACTTGTAAATTTTATTTATCTAGAGAGGTAATTTGGTGATTTTTTGACAGTTTTTAAAAAAGTTAAAAGTACAAAAAAGTTAAAAAATATCGAAAACTATATATTTCAATGATTATTTTTTAAAAAGTTCAAAAAAATCAAAAAAAACAAAAAAATGTAATAAAACTCTGTTTTGAAACATAAAAAATTTAAAAGGATTGTGTAGGATAAAATTCTCACTCAAAAAATTAAGAAAAAAAGTCATATAATAAAACCTTGTTGTGAAACATAAAAAATTTAAAAGGAAGGTGTAGGATAAAATCCTCACTCAAAAACTTATTGAAAATTGAATGGAATAAAAGAATATAAAGTGAAAATCTCTATATATATATATATATATATATTTATTTTTTTAAAAAAATATCGAAAACTATATATTATAATGATTATTTTTTTTAAGAAGTTGAAAAACAAAAAACTTTGTAATAAAACCCTGTTTTAAAACATAAAACATTAAAAAGGATGCTGTAGGATAAAGCCTTCGCTCAAAAAATTAATGAAAATTGAATGGAATGAAAGAATATTTTACCAAATACTGCATTTTTCTTGTAAATATAGTGAAAATTGAATGGAATAAAAGAATATTTTACCAAAATACCACATTTTTCTTGTAAATATATAGTAAACATTTCTAAAATATTCTTGGTGAAATTTACTGGAAAATGGTTTCAAGTGTGTCAAAGACTGAATATGTTTTCATTGAAATGTTCATTTTCAAAAGATCCATATAATAACATTGAATCAATTAGTCAAATTTAACACTCAAATTCTTTATTATCAAGTAGGCTCAATGTTTCTATTGTGATTAATTGTCAAATATTGTAAACTTGAACTATCTAGAGGAGTAATTTGTCGATTTTGATGTGTTTTTTTTCTTTTAAAAAGATTAATATGTAATACCACATACTTCAGTTCTAATTCGTTTTGAACAATTTCATGGGAGACAAAGAATAAAAAAGGTTACATTGATTTAGTTTTTAGAATTAAAGTTGCTATCGAAAATGGTTTGTTCTTGAATGAGTAAATCCATAATCTCCTCATCATCATGACAGAAGTTTTCTGATGATTGCATTTTGAAAAACGATTTTTTTTCTTTAAAAAATTATTACGTAATACCACATACTTCAGTTCTAATTCGTTTTTAGAATTGAAGTCGCCATCGAAAATGGTTTGTTCTTGAATGGGTAAATCCATAACCTCCCCCTCATCATGACAGAAGCTTTCTGATGATTGCATTTTGAAAAACAAATTACATTGATTTAGTTTTCAGAATTGAAATTGCCATCGAAAATGCTTTGTTCTTGAATGGGAAAATCCATAGCCTTCTCATCATCATGTCTAAGTTTTCTACCCCAATATCTCCAACCTCTCAGAGATAGAGATTGTTCTGTTTAAAAAAATAATGGAAATTGTATATATAAATGATTGTTTTTGAGCAAATGGTAAATTTTTGAAAAAAATTTAAAAGGAAAATGCAGGATAAAACCCTCACTCAATAAACTAATTTTGTATGATAGGTTGCTTACCTAAAAATAAGAAAATAATGAATAATGTATATTTGAGCAATTATCGAAAAAATTAATGAAAATTGAATAGAATAAAGGAAATATTTTACCAAATACCCTGTTTTTTTGTAAAGATATACAAACAGATAAAATTTAACCATTTAAAGGGTGATTTCTTTTTTGCAAAAAAATAATGAAGATTTAATGAAATGAAAGAATATTTTACCAAAGACCCTGTTTTTTGTAAACTTGTACAATTAGATGAAATTTAACCATTTAGAGGATGATTTGTTTTTGTACAAAATTAATGAAAATTGAATAAAATGAAAAAATATTTCACCAAATACCTCTTTTTTGTAGATGTAAACAAATAGATGAATATCTAACTTTATCCATTTTTTTTCCATTTGGGATCATGTTTTGAAGGTTTTCAAGATAGTTTTTAGTAAAAGCTTATGCATTGATTGTCATTACAAGTTGTAGTGTTTGGTATTATTTAATATTTACTGACTCTAGCTATGTTATATGAAATTTTCCCTACTTATTACACAATAAATGTACATATTCACATATTGTTTCATTTTTAATCACTGTATTTATTCAATGTAGATATATCTCTTCTCTCTCCTCTCTCTCAAGATATCATATGAGTCGAATTACAAAAATTATCAAAACTTAAATGCCATACATTCAAAATCTAGATGCTCTATGAATTAAAGTTATGTATATAATTATGTAAAAAACTATCAAAACTTGAATGCCATACATTCAAAATCTATAAGTTCAAATTAAGTAAAAAAATAATCAAAACTCAAATGCCACTTAAATACCACTCAAATGCCACTCAAATGCCTCTCAAATGAAATACAATATAAACTCGGCGAATCCATCCAACGCCGTAACCCATTGTATCACCCCAAGATCAGATCCACAAAAAAACACTTGGTAGGGAGATCTGCTCATATATTACTACTTACATCAGTAGTAATATATGAGCAGATCTCCCTACCAAGTGTTTTTTCGTGGATTAGATCTTGGAGCTTATGCAATGGGTTACGACGTTGGATGAATTCGCCGAGTTTATATTGTATTTCATTTGAGGGGTACTTGAGTGGCATTTGAGTGGCATTTAAGTGGCATTTGAGTTTTGATTATTTTTTTTACTTAATTTGAACTTATATGGCATATAGATTTTGAATGTATGGCATTCAAGTTTTGATAATTTTTTTACATAATTCGAACTCATATGGTATCTTGAGAGAGAGGGGAGAGGAGAGAGGAGAGATGGGAGATGAGAGAGGAGAGAGAGAGAGGAGAGAAAGGAGAGAGAGGAGAGAGATTTTTTAGTTTTCTATACATTCATGTATATATGGTTAATTATGTACATATTTATGGCTATATTTATATCTACATAGAGAGAGAGGATATATATCTACATTGAATAAATATATTGATCAAAAATGAAACATTTTATGGTTATATAGCTGATTACATAATAAGTAGGGAAAATCTTCCCATATAATATAGCTAGAGTCAGTAAATACTAAATAATACAAAGCACTACAACTTGTAATGACAATCAATGCATTCATACACACATACATATGGTATCTTGAAAGAGAGAAAGAGAGAGAGGAGAGAGAGATCTTTTAGTTCTCTATACATTAATGTATATATGGTCAATTATGTACATAGTTATGGGTATATTTATATCTACATAGAGAGAGGAGAGAGGAGATATATCTAAATTGAATAATAACATTGATTAAAAATGAATCATTGTATGATTATATACATTTATTACATAATGAGTAAGGAAAATCTCCCCATATAATATAGCTAGAGTCAGTAAATACTAAGTAATACAAAGCACTACAACTTGTAATAAATACAAAGTAATAACAGTTAATGCATAGTTTGTTCCTTTACAATGTTGTCTTTGATGTACTGATGCTATATCTTAGGAAGGAAGACTTCTGTTCTATGTGCTTTTAATTTCGTAATGAACTAAAATAAAAAAGTTATGTATTAGTATAGAATGATTAAGCAGAAATGTAAAATAATTACATGAATTTGAATTATAGTTCTAGTCACATTGGATAGTTTACATTATTAGAAAAGGGAAATAACTCACCAAGTTACATTGTTCAACTTGTTTTTTCTTGAGCATTATTTTCACCAAGTGCTTTTGATTCTCTTTCATCTATCTAAAACAAAACAAAAAATACTTGTTTTATAAATATGTTGTAAAAAATACACTAATTAACCAAAAAAGTGCTTTTTTTTTACCTGGAAAAATGTACATATTCAACATTTTGTTGTAAAAAATACATTATTTTACACCAAAAAAGTCCTTTTTTCACCTGGAAAATGTATATATTCAGCATTTTGTTGTAAAAAAATACACTAATTACATCAAAAAAGTCCTATTTTCACCTTAAAAATGTATATATTCAGCGTTTTGTTGTAAATAATACACTAATTACATCAAAAAAAGTCCTATTTTTACCTGGAAAAGGTATATATTTTCCGCATTTTGTTGTAAAAAAATACATTATTTACACCAAAACAGTCCTTTTTTCACCTGGAAAATGTATATATTCAGCATTTTGTTGTAAAAAAATACACTAATTACATCAAAAAAGTCCTTTTTTCACCTGGAAAATGCATATATTAAGCATTTTGTTGTAAAAAAATACATTATTTACACCAAAAAAGTCCTTTTTTCACCTGGAAAAATGTATATATTCAACATTTTGTTGTAAAAAACACACTAATTACATCAAAAAAGTCCCTTTTTCACCTGGAAAATGTATATATTCAGCATTTTGTTGTAAAAAAACACACTAATTACATCAAAAAAGTCCTTTTTTCACCTGGAAAATGCATGTATTCAGCATTTTGTTGTAAAAAATGACATTATTTACACCAAAACAGTCCTTTTTTCACATGGAAAATGTATATATTCAACATTTTGTTGTAAAAAATACACTAATTTCACCAAAAAAGTCTGTTTTTCACTTGGAAAATGTATAGATTCAGCATTTTGTTTAATTTATGGTAAAAATTAGTAAAACTCACCTATAGTGATATGATTGTCTTGAGTTATAGATTAGCTTCTTGAGCTCTTGTTCTGGACAGTTTTTTCAGCATCATCGAAGTATAATCCATGTAGTTTGAGTCTTCATTGGTTTGGTATCATCTAAGTCGGAGAGAAAGTAATGTTGTGTAACATTGACTCTTCATTGGTTTGGTATCATCTTGTCTTCAAAATCCATGTAGTTTGAGTCTTCATTGGTTTGGAATCATCTAAGTAGGTGGTAGATCTTGAAAGGAATTCTTGCTGTGTTGGAGAAGTATGCTGTCTTCAAAATCCATGTAGTTTGAGTCTTCATTGGTTTGGTATCATCTAAGTAGGTGGTAGATCTTGAAAGGAATTCTTGCAGTGTTGGAGAAATATGCTGTCTTCAAAATCCATGTAGTTTGAGTCTTCATTGGTTTGGTATCATCTAAGTAGGTGGTAGATCTTGAAATGAATTCTTGCTGTGTTGGAGAAGTGTGCTGTCTTGAAAATTCATGTAGTTTGAGTATTCATTGGTTTGGCATCATCTAAGTAGGTAGTAGATCTTGAAAGGAATTCTTGCTGTGTTTTAGAAGTGTGCTGTCTTCAAAATCCATGTAGTTTGAGTCTTCATTGATTTGGTATCATCTAAGTAGGTGGTAGATCTTGAAAGGAATTCTTGCTGCGTTGGAGAAGTGTGCTGTCTTCAAAATCCATGTAGTTTGAGTCTTCATTGGTTTTTATCATCTAAGTAGGTGGTAGATCTTGAAATGAATTCTTGCTGTGTTGGAGAAGTATGCTGTCTTCAAAATCCATGTAGTTTGAGTCTTCATTGGTTTGGTATCATCTAAGTAGGTGGTAGATCTTGAAAGGAATTCTTGCTATGTTGGAGAAGTGTGCTGTCTTCAAAATCCATGTAGTTTGAGTCTTCATTGGTTTGGTATCATCTAAGTAGGTGGTAGATCTTAAAAGGAATTCTTGCTGTGTTGGGAAAGGAATTCTTGCTGTGTTGGAGAAGTGTGCTGTCTTCAAAATCTATGTAGTTTGAGTCTTCATTGACTTGGTATCATCTAAGTAGGTGGTAGATCTTGAAAGGAATTCTTCAAAATCCATGTGGTTTGAGTCTTTATTGGTTTGGTATCATCTAAGTAGGAGGTAGATCTTGAAAGGAATTCTTGCTGTGTTGGAGAAGTGTGCTGTCTTCAAAATCCATGTAGTTTGAGTCTTCATTGGTTTGGCATCATCTAAGTAGGTGGTAGGTCTTAAAAGGAATTCTTGCTGTGTTGAAGAAGTGTGCTTAGGTGGTAGATCTTGAAATGAATTCTTGCTGTGTTGGAGAAGTATGCTGTCTTCAAAATCCATGTAGTTTGAGTCTTCATTGGATTGGTATCATCTAAGTAGGTGGTGGATCTTGAAAGGAATTCTTGCTGTGTTGGAGAAGTGTGATGTCTTCAAAATCCATGTAGTTTGAGTCTTCATTGGTTTGGTATTATCTAAGTATGTGGTAGATCTTGAAATGAATTCTTGCTGTGTTGGAGAAGTATGCTGTCTTCAAAATCCATGTAGTTTGAGTCTTCATTGGTTTGGTATTGTCTAAGTAGGTGGTAGATCTTGAAAGGAATTCTTGCTGTGTTGGGAAAGGAATTCTTGCTGTGTTGAAGAAGTGTGCTGTCTTCAAAATCTATGTAGTTTGAGTCTTCATTGAGTTGGTATCATCTAAGTAGGTGGTAGATCTTGAAAGGAATTCTTTCTGTGTTGGAGAAGTGTGTTGTCTTCAAAATCCATGTGAAGTATGTTGTCTTCAAAATCCATGTAGTTTGAGTCTTCATTTGTTTGGTATCATCTAAGTAGGTGGTAGATCTTGAAAGGAATTCTTGCTATGTTGGAGAAGTGTGCTGTCTTCAGAATCCATGTAGTTTGAGTCTTCATTGGTTTGGTATCATCTAAGTAGGTGGTAGATCTTGAAAGGAATTCTTGCTATGTTGGAGAAGTGTGCTGTCTTCAAAATCCATGTAGTTCGAGTCTTCATTGGTTTGGTATCATCTAAGTAGGTGGTAGATCTTGAAATGAATTTTTGCTGTGTTGGAGAAGTATGCTGTCTTCAAAATTCATGTAGTTTGAGTCTTCATTGGTTTGGTATCATCTAAGTAAGTGGTAGATCTTGAAAGGAATTCTTGCTGTGTTGGAGAAGTGTGCTGTCTTCAAAATCCATGTAGTTTGAGTCTTCATTGGTTTGGTATCATCTAAGCAGGTGGTAGATCTTGAAAGAAATTCTTGCTGTGTTGGAGAAGTGTGCTGTCTTCAAAATCCATGTAGTTTGAGTCTTCATTGATTTGGTATCATCTAAGTAGGTGGTAGATCTTGAAAGGAATTCTTGCTGTGTTGGAGAAGTGTGCTGTCTTCAAAATCCATGTAGTTTGAGTCTTCATTGGTTTGGTATCATCTAAGCAGGTGGTAGATCTTGAAAGAAATTCTTGCTGTGTTGGAGAAGTGTGCTGTCTTCAAAATCCATGTAGTTTGAGTCTTCATTGATTTGGTATCATCTAAGTAGGTGGTAGATCTTGAAAGGAATTCTTCAAAATCCATGTGGTTTGAGTCTTTATTGGTTTGGTATCATCTAAGTAGGAGGTAGATCTTGAAAGGAATTCTTGCTGTGTTGGAGAAGTGTGCTGTCTTCAAAATCCATGTAGCTTGAGTCTTCATTGGTTTGGCATCATCTAAGTAGGTGGTAGGTCTTAAAAGGAATTCTTGCTGTGTTGAAGAAGTGTGCTGTCTTCAAAATTCATGTAGTTTGACTCTTCATTGGTTTGGTATCATATAAGTAGGAGAAAAAGTCATGTTGTGTTACATCTATCATTGGTGTTGGTAGATCTTGACCAGATGTTTTATAGTCTTTGCTGCTACTGCGTTTTGTCTCAAACAAGAGTCCAAAGTAGGCATTGTGTCTACAAAATACAAAAGATTGATTGTTACAATTGATTCATTTATTTTCATCGGCTTTATCTACATAAAGTAGCGAAGAAATTGTTTGTGTGAGTATGAAACTATCTAGTAGAGATAACTTTATATCTAGGTTCAACTAGCATTAAATAATTATTTTGGTAATAACAAATAATTAGAGTCGGTTACTTTACTAGTGCTCGGGCAAACACACAATTTTGGTAATGTCAAAGTCTGTGATCTTACAAAGAAATAGCTTAGATGTTATTAGCATAAAATTTAAAAATAAATAATTAGAGCTTTCTACTAGTGTTAAATAATTATTGATATTGATTATTTTTTACCTTATCACCACTTAGAGCCAGATGATTTAATTAACTAAAGACAAATAATTATTTTAGCATTTCTTACCTTGATGGTCTCCTAGTAGCTGTAGTAGATGATGCTTCTCCGCTTGCTGTTGAAGAACTGGATGCTTTCTGTGTGAAAACAGTGGCTCTTAAATAGCTAAAGTTGCACTGATAAAACCCTATGAATCAGCATTTTTTCCAATGCTTTCGCGGGAATAAATAATTTATTTTCCCGCGAATGGAACTTGTTGCTTTCGCGGGAATAAAAATTTTATTTTCCTGCGAATACAAACCAATGCTTTCGCGGGAATAAATAATTTATTTTCCCGCGAATGGAACTTGTTGCTTTCGCGGGAATAAAAATTTTATTTTCCTGCGAATACAAACCGATGCTTTCGCGGGAATAAATAATTTATTTTCCCGCGAATGGAACCTGTTGCTTTCGCAGGAATAAAAATTTTATTTTCCCGCGGATACAAATCAATGTTTTCGCAGGAATAAAAATTTTATTTTCCCGCGAATACAAACCAATGCTTTCGCGGGAATAAATAATTTATTTTCCCGCGAATGGAACTTTTTGCTTTCGCGGGAATAAAAATTTTATTTTCCTGCGAATACAAACCAATGCTTTCGCGGGAATAAATAATTTATTTTCCCGCGAATGGAACCTGTTGCTTTCGCAGGAATAAAAATTTTATTTTCCCGCGAATACAAACCAATGTTTTCGCAGGAATAAAAAATTTATTTTCCTGCGAATACAAACCAATGCTTTTGCGGGAATAAATAATTTATTTTCCCGCGGATGGAACTTTTTGCTTTCGCGGGAATAAAAATTTTATTTTCCTGCGAATACAAACCAATGCTTTCGCGGGAATAAATAATTTATTTTCCCGCGAACGGAACCTGTTGCTTTCGCAGGAATAAAAATTTTATTTTCCCGCGAATACAAACCAATGTTTTCGCAGGAATAAAAAATTTATTTTCCCGCGAATACAAACCAATGCTTTCGCGGGAATAAATAATTTATTTTCCCGCGAATGGAACTTGTTGCTTTCGCGGGAATAAAAATTTTATTTTCCTGCGAATACAAACCGATGCTTTCGCGGGAATAAATAATTTATTTTCCCGCGAATGGAACCTGTTGCTTTCGCAGGAATAAAAATTTTATTTTCCCGCGGATACAAATCAATGTTTTCGCAGGAATAAAAATTTTATTTTCCTGCGAATACAAACCAATGCTTTCGCGGGAATAAATAATTTATTTTCCCGCGAATGGAACTTGTTGCTTTCGCGGGAATAAAAATTTTATTTTCCTGCGAATACAAACCGATGCTTTCGCGGGAATAAATAATTTATTTTCCCGCGAATGGAACCTGTTGCTTTCGCAGGAATAAAAATCTTATTTTCCCACGGATACAAATCAATGTTTTCGCAGGAATAAAAATTTTATATTCCCGCGAATGGAACCTGTTGCTTTCGCAGGAATAAAAATTTTATTTTCCCGCGAATACAAACCAATGTTTTCGCAGGAATAAAAAATTTATTTTCCCGCGAATACAAACCAATGCTTTCGCGGGAATAAATAATTTATTTTCCCGCGAATGGAACTTGTTGCTTTCGCGGGAATAAAAATTTTATTTTCCTGCGAATACAAACCAATGCTTTCGCGGGAATAAATAATTTATTTTCCCGCGAATGGAACCTGTTGCTTTCGCGGGAATAAAAATTTTATTTTCCTGCGAATACAAACCAATGCTTTCGCGGGAATAAATAATTTATTCTCCTGCGAATGGAACCTGTTGCTTTCGCAGGAATAAAAGTTTTTTTTTCCCGCGAATACAAACCAATGCTTTCGCGGGAATAAATAATTTATTTTCACGCGAATGGAAACCGTTGCTTTCGCGGGAATAAACAGTTTTTATTCCCGCGAAAGCATTGGAAAAAATGCTGATTCATAGGGTTTAATCAGTGCAACTTTAGCTATTTAAGAGCCACTGTTTTCACATAGAAAGCATCCAGTTCTTCAACAGCAAGCGGAGAAGCATCATCTACTACAGCTACTAGGAGAGCATCAAGGTAAGAAACGCTAAAATAATTATTTGTCTTTAGTTAATTAAATCATCTGGCTCTAAGTGGTGATAAGGTAAAAAATAATCAATAATCATTTAACACTAGTAGAAAGCTCTAATTATTTATTTTTATGACTATTTTCCAAGATATTTTATAGTATTCAATATACTTATTATGTAAATAACTAAAAGAAATATTTACGCTCAAGTCTCCTCTCTCCTCTCTCCTCTCTCCTCTACCAAATACTCCTCTCTTGCAGTTATTTCCCAAATACTGTAAATTTTAACCATCTAGACGAATAATTTGGTGATTTTCCAACATATTTTGTAGCATTCAATATAGTTATTATGTCATAAATGTATATTATTCAATCTAGATATAAATATAACCATAAATATGTACATAATTATCCATATATACATGGTTGTATAAAAAACTGTAAAGTAACTGACTCTAATTATTTATTATTAACAAAATAATAAGTGATTATTTAATGCTAATTGAACCTAGATCTAAATTTATCTCTACTACATAGTTTCATACTCACACAAACTTTTTCTTCGCTACTTTATGTAGATAAAGCCAATGAAAAAAAATGAATCAATTGTAACAATCAGTTTTTTTGTATTTTCTAGACACAATGCCTACTTTGGACTCTTGTTTGAGACAAAACGCAGTAGCAGCAAAGACTATAAAACATCTGGATAAGATCCAATTGAAGTAACTGCAGATAACTAAAGGAAAAACATGTGCTACAGCATACATAGTGAACAAGGTGTGTGTAGATTATTACTCTGTCTCATTACACTACTATTACTAAGAATTATTGTAGGTGTTGGATAAAGGATTGAGCAGTAATTTTAATAATTTCTAACCTTTGTAAATAATACTTCAACTCTACTCAAATAAAATTAATGAAAATTGAATGGAATAAAAGAATATTTCACCTAATACCCCAGTTTTCTTGTGGATATATACAAATAGATGAATATCTAGCTTCATTTATTTTTTTCATTTGAGTGCAATTATTTCCCCTCCTCTCTCCTCTTTTCCTCTCTTCTTTCTCTCAAGATACCATATGAGTTCGAATTATGTAAAAAACTATCAATACTTAAATGCCATACATTCATAATGTTTTTTATTGTAGTTATTTCCCAAATACTGTAAATTTTAACCATCTAGAGGTCTAATTTGACTATTTTCCAAGATATTTTATAGTATTCAATATACTTATTATGTAAATAACTAAAAGAAATATTTACGCTCAAGCCTCCTCTCTCTCCTCTCTCCTCTACCAAATACTCCTCTCCCCTCTCTTGCAGTTATTTCCCAAATACTGTAAATTTTAACCATCTAGAGGACTAATTTGGCGATTTTCCAACATATTTTGTAGCATTCAATATAGTTATTATGTCATAAATGTATATTATTCAATCTAGATATAAATATATCCATAAATATGAACATAATTATCCATATATACATGGTTGTATAAAAAACTAAGAAATCTCTCTCTCTCCTCTCTTCTCTCTCCTCTGTACATAGCTATAAAATGTTAATATGAACATGAATTTGGACATGCACATGTACATAAATATGAACATAGGTATGTACATAGATGGACATGAATATGGGCATGTACATAAATGGACATGAATATGGACATGAATATGGACATGAATATGGACATGTACGTATTCATGTCCACTTATGCACATGTACATGAATATGGACATGTGCGTATTTACTGACTCTAGCTATATTATATAGGAAGATTTTCCCTACTTATTATGTAATAAATGTATATAATCATACAATGATTCATTTTTGATCAATATATTTATTCAATGTAGATATATCTCCTCTCTCCTCTCTCTATGTAGATATAAATATACCCATAAATATGTACATAATTAACCATATATACATGAATGTATAGAAAACTAAAAAATCTCTCTCCTCTCTCTCTTTCCTTCTCTCAAGATACCATATATATCTCTTCTCTCCTCTCTCCTCTCTCTCTCTTCCTCTCTCCTCTCTCTCTCCCTCTCTCCTCTCTCTCTTTCTTTCTCTCAAGATACCATATGTATGTATGTATACATTGATTGTCATTACAAGTTGTAGTGCTTTGTATTACTTAGTATTTACTGACTCTAGCTATATTATATAGGAAGATTTTTCCTACTTATTATGTAATCAATGTATATAATCATATAATGTTTCATTTTTGATCAATATAGTTATTCAATGTAGATAAAACTCCTCTCTCCTTTCTCTCTCCTCTCTCCTCTCTGTCTTTTCTCTCCTCTCTCTCAAGATGCTATATGAGTTCAAATTATGTGAAAAAAGTATCAAAACTTAAATGCCATACATTCAAAATCTAGCTGCCATATGAGTTCAAATCAAGTAAAAAAATAATCAAAACTCAAATGCCACTTAAATGCCACTCAAATGCCACTCAAGTACCCCTCAAATAAAATACAATATAAACTCGGCGAATTCATCCAACGTCGCAACCCATTGCATAACCCCCAAGGTCTAATCCACGAAAAAACACTTGGTAGGGAGATCTGCTCATATATTACTACTTACATCCACTGTCTATTCTACACCTACACTCACTGCCTATTCTACACCTACATCCACTGTCTATTCTACACCTACACTCACTCCCTATTCTACACCTACACTCACTGCCTATTCTACACCTACACTCATTGCCTATTCTACACCTACACTCACTGCCTATTCTACACCTACACTCATTGCCTATTCTACACCTACACTCACTGTCTATTCTACACCTACACTCACTCCCTATTCTACACCTACATCCACTGTCTATTCTACACCTACACTCACTCCCTATTCTACACCTGCACTCACTGCCTATTCTACACCTACATCCACTGTCTATTCTACACCTACACTCACTGCCTATTCTACACCTACATCCACTGTCTATTCTACACCTACACTCACTCCCTATTCTACACCTACACTCACTGCCTATTCTACACCTACACTCATTGCCTATTCTACACCTACATCCACTGTCTATTCTACACCTACACTCACTCCCTATTCTACACCTACACTCATTGCCTATTCTACACCTACACTCACTGCCTATTCTACACCTACACTCATTGCCTATTCTACACCTACACTCACTGTCTATTCTACACCTACACTCACTCCCTATTCTACACCTACATCCACTGTCTATTCTACACCTACACTCACTCCCTATTCTACACCTGCACTCACTGCCTATTCTACACCTACATCCACTGTCTATTCTACACCTACACTCACTGCCTATTCTACACCTACATCCACTGTCTATTCTACACCTACACTCACTCCCTATTCTACACCTACACTCACTGCCTATTCTACACCTACACTCATTGCCTATTCTACACCTACATCCACTGTCTATTCTACACCTACACTCACTCCCTATTCTACACCTACACTCACTGCCTATTCTACACCTACACTCATTGCCTATTCTACACCTACACTCACTGTCTATTCTACACCTACACTCACTCCCTATTCTACACCTACATCCACTGTCTATTCTACACCTACACTCACTCCCTATTCTACACCTACACTCACTGCCTATTCTACACCTACATCCACTGTCTATTCTACACCTACACTCACTGCCTATTCTACACCTACATCCACTGTCTATTCTACACCTACACTCACTCCCTATTCTACACCTACACTCACTGCCTATTCTACACCTACACTCATTGCCTATTCTACACCTACATCCACTGTCTATTCTACACCTACACTCACTCCCTATTCTACACCTACACTCACTGCCTATTCTACACCTACACTCATTGCCTATTCTACACATAAGTAGTAATATATGAGCAGATTTCCCTACCAAGTGTTTTTTGTGGGGTCATAATCTGGGGTGATGCAATAGGTTACGGCGTTGAATGAATTCGCCGAGTTTATATTGTATTTTATTTGAGGGGTATT
Organism: Cryptosula pallasiana; assembly: GCA_945261195.1. Lineage (NCBI taxonomy): Eukaryota > Metazoa > Bryozoa > Gymnolaemata > Cheilostomatida > Cryptosulidae > Cryptosula > Cryptosula pallasiana. The sequence goes on from OX183130.1 coordinate 30,927,775, forward strand.
TGAGTGGTATTTGAGTGACATTTAAGTGGCATTTGAGTTTTGATTATTTTTTTACTTAATTTGAACTTATATGGTATATAGATTTTGAACGTATGGCATTTAAGTTTTGATAATTTCTTTACATAACTCGAACTCATATTGCATCTTGAGAGAGAAGAGAGAGGAGATGTATCTACCTTGAATAAATACATTGATTAAAAGTGAATCAATGTATGACTATATACATTTATTACATAATAAGTAGGGGCAAAATCTCCTCATATAATATAGCTAGATACATAATTCGGACTCATATATACATTGAATGCTATAAAATATATTGGATGATGAAGTTAAATATTCATCTATTCGTTATCGATATTTATAAGGATGATGAAAGATTTCTTGTATTTTATATATATATATATAGAGTTATAGTAACTGTGGTCAAAGAAGTCTATTATGAAGGTTTTTATTTAAGCCAAAGTAGGTTCGGTAGATACTCCATCAGAACACACTCGTCTTTTAGCATAAAAATATGTGAGTCCTCGCTTTATTTGGTTGTATGTCAACATTTTTTGATCCTTTACTACAAATCCTCGATTTTTACCCATAAACGACTTTTTTGTGTTCAATACATTTAGATAACTGTCTTTGTTCAATTGATTAATTCGTTTGTTCAAACCTTTTGAGCTAAACTTGTTTCCTTTTTCTCCCCAGCAGTAATAGGATTTAGAGTTAGGTGCAACAATTCCATCTCCGGTAAATTCCTCTTTAAACAGCCCGGGTGTTCTTTTTCCGTGTTTAAGTACTTTTTCACAACAGTCTTGCATGCTCCATTCTAAACCCATTGTTTTGGTTCTTAAAAACTCATCCCTATGTTTGTCACAGTATGGGCGTGGAAACCAATCACCATATTCATTGTAAAACTCTCTTTTCATACTTGGTTTTACCAGTGTTTCTAATGTTCCGCTCAACGCCATGTATGCGCTATCTGTATCCATTTCAACATATTGGAAATCACTTCTGTCAATATATCTATAAATAAAAAGATTGTTTCGATTTCAATTATTTGGAAGTTTTACTTACTTATACATAATAATGGTAGGGAATTAGGTTTTACTTACTTATCCATAAAGTCGTAGTAAAACTGTAGCATTCTCAGTTTAGCATACTGTAGCACGGAAAAACCCAAGTGTACTGGAACGTTCATAGTTAGCTGAAATGATGGTGATACCGATTAGCAAAGTAAACTTGTGGAATATAAATTTTGAATTGCAAAATAATTGTTTTTAAAACTTACTAGTCGTTTACAGGTTACGATTTCATAAAAATCATCTGCTATCTCTTCCATGGAGATGAATTTGTTCCCTCTGATACGAAATGAAGCTTTTCTCGCCCCTTCGATGAACTTGATGGTGGTGTGTTTTTCTTTATCAGTGATTGTTTTTCCATAAGCAGCATTTCCTACCAACTTGCTAGTAGTAGCGAGTAATTCTTGACTAGGATCTACATCTCCCATTCGCCTAGCGTCTGAAACTGATGTTCCGAAAGCTTCAAAAGCTTTTCTAGGAATATATTCTATTAGCTGATAAACTTTGGTGACTTTCAATCCTTGTTTCAAGGACCATTTTAACAAAGGACTCATTAGCAATATCTTATCTCCGAACATACTTCCAACTAATGAGCATTGAGGAGTTTTTAAAAACCCTTCGGCTTCAGCAAAGACTTTCATTTCTTCGCTCAAGTGTTCTCTGGTTAACATCGTATTTTTAAAAATCGGAGGCATTTCGGAGAACTTTTCTTCCTATTCCTCAGGAACTTCGATGTCACATTCAACAAATCCGAAGAATTCCTCTGATTGAACTCTCGACAACACTTCTTCTTGATTTAGTTTTTTTTCAAGTATTTTAGGGTAGAAAGAATCGTAAAACGTGTTGACAAATTTTTGTAAATTTGTATGAGTTTTTACACGTTTCATCCACTCACACTCCCAAATCGAGATTACAGTGTAACCTAGCGCTCGAAGATATTCTTCATTTTCCATCGTAGTTTTAAACAGATTTGCTTTTGATTTTCTTCCACTAGCTTGAAGCTCTTGTTCTTTAGCATTGTTATAAGAGCAGTTGTGTCCATGCCAAAAACACCCGTGGAATTGAAAGACATGACGATTTTCAACACAGAATCCATCAACTGGTAATCCTCGCTGTCCAAGAGCAACTTCTCCTCCATTGAGCTGATGCTTGATATTGATTTTTTTTGAAAACATTTGGAACTGTAACCAACTATGAGCTACCTTGCTAAATTTTACTGGTTCAGCAACAAAGGAGTTTTCGATTTTTCTTCTTCGATGATAACCGGTAGGCATTGATTGCATCATACACCATAAAAGAGCGCATTTGCATCAACTCCATAGATTCTATCACAAACTTTTGCTTCTTTTCCCAACCAATGTTCTCTAATTTTAGTTATACCTTTTTCGTGATATCTATGCATCACTAGACTTGGTCCACCAACTATGTTTTTCTTTATTAGAGGATAAAGTTCTGCATTGCAGTTGTCAATCAGACAAATTGGGAGAGTCTGTCGAAACGAGTTACCAAGTTCATGGAAATCCAAGTGTGTAGAGAGGTATGGAGGAGGTGGTTGAGGAGCTTTGTTGAACATCCATCGAATCGCTAATCCTGGTAAAGATATACCATCTTTTAACATATCAATCCCATGCTCTCTGTAGATCGATCTTTGTCTTTCCAACGCTTGAACAAATGGTTTTACATCCAAGTTGTTGTACCATTTTAAAAAATCCCTCATTGTCCTCATGTTGTTATCTTTCCATGCTTCTTGACAAATTATGTACTCTTCTTCACTGATGTTCTTTTGTTTTAAAGAACTGTAAAAAGCTTCTCTTGGAGGTAGATGTTCTTGATTAAGTTGTTCCAAGTCTTTCATCCATTCATAAGGAAAAAATCCTTTTCCGGCTTCACATTTGTATGCTTTGAGATACATTTCATAGCTATATCCAGGAGCGATAAAGTTTGTACAATCTAAAAACAAAAAAGATCCTATTCCGATAACAGGCATCTTGTTTCCTTTTTTTGTAACAAAATCAAAATCTTTGCCGGAGACATCTTTCAATTTTTGAAGCAGTTTTCCTTTCATCACATTAACATCATAAGTCTGTGAATTGAATCCTAGAATAGGAAGTTTTTTCATATAGCTAGCTGTACAAATCATCCAGAACTTTTTCAGTTCCTAATCTCCGTCTGAAACGATTTTGTTCATAATCAGTACGAAACTTTTCTTCAGCTTTTTCCAATCGTTGTAATTCACCTTCTATCTGTTTTATGATTTGTGAAAATTGTTCTTCCAATCGGCTATATGATTCTTCACTAATATCTTCCAAGTATTCAATGAACTTTTCAACACACTCATCATCATCCCCGTTATTGACAATACAACGTGGGTTGTTGAAGCCCGGTACATTTGAACAAATTGAAATACTTAAAAGTTGATGCTCGTTAGTGTAAATGGTTCTGTCTGTATCTCGATCTTTTTCGCAATTAGGTAACAAACACTCTATATCGAATGTTGCAAAAAACGGAAAGTATCTCAAGGAATCATCTGACCCGATATCTATCCCGAATTGAACCTTCAGTTTGTCGAATATTGTAGCGGTAGGTTTGTATTGCCCTGCAGAAAACTCCAGATTTGTTGCGTCTGAGATTGAACACCTGTGTCTTTTCAAATTCCCCAATCTGTCATAACAAGTAGAACACGTTGGACATCTGTAGCTTCTGACATATCCTTCCAAGTTTGTAATAAGACTGAAGTGATTGATATAAAGATCCAAATATAGATTTTCCTTATAACTGGAGTTTGAATTCCAAATAAACTGTTGAAGTCATATCAACCATTTAAAGAAAACACCGTTATCTTCAGTTGAAATGCACGCTCCAAAAGCAATAAATCAGCTTCTGTTACTCCTTCCCCATCACAACTTTTAGCACTATCACCATAGATGAAACTATGATATTGTTGTTGGTACTCCTTCACCTCCTTAATTATCGGATCTTTTGCAATTCCACCGTTTTTTTGTAGTTCTTTGTGTAATGCTAGACATCTAAAAAAAACAAAGATTGTCGGTAATTCGTATTCCTTTTGTGTTTTTTAACATGGTTCGTATGTGTCTGTTGTTAATGAGGTGGGAGGGTAAATGCTACTGGTGGTGATCCAACTTTTTCCATTCCAAGTAGTTTGTAGAAATAAAACGAAATGTTTGTGATTAACATCAGTCTCCAAGTCGTATTTGGTCTCCGTCTCAAGCTATTTGTACGATGATCAGTCTCCATAACATCAACAAAAAAGTCATCAAGATCTCCCTCACTTTCAATCAGTTTAGCTTTTGGATATACGGTAGCATTGTTTGATGATGAGTGAAAGTATCGGAGTTCACCATCATTTTTATTTTCTAGTATACAACCTACGCTACAGTTGACTTTTGCTCTCGAGCTCAATTGTCTCCAAACTTTTTTTAGCAATTCTAACACTCTTGAATCATGATAGTCATTTTGGTAGGTATCAGCTTGGTCTCTTGGAATCCCATCCCAAAGTCTTACATTTAAAAGTTCTATGACTTTTCCAGCTCTATGTTTCGTTTTCATAGCTCCCCAATATCTAGCTATCAAATCATCCCATTCTTCATCTTGAAAAGTTGGAGCTGTGCTATCATCAACAATACCTAGGGTTGATACTCGGGCTAGGTCTTTCAAAATTTAAATCTTCCATTTCTTCTTCTTCTTGTTCTTCCTCTTGTGCTTCTTCCTCTTCTTCTTCTTCTTCTTCTTCTTCTCTTCTTCTTCTTCTTCTTCTTCTTCTTCTTCTTCTTCTTCTTCTTCTTCTTCTTCTTCTTCTTCTTCTTCTTCTTCTTCTTCTTCTTCTTCTTCTTCTTCTTCTTCTTCTTCTTCTTCTTCTTCTTCTTCTTCTTCTTCTTCTTCTTCTTCTTCTTCTTCTTCTTCTTCTTCTTCTTCTTCTTCTTCTTCTTCTTCTTCTTCTTCTTCTCTTCTTCTTCTTCTTCTTCTTCTTCTTCTTCTTCTTCTTCTTCTTCTTCTTCTTCTTCTTCTTCTTCTTCTTCTTCTTCTTCTTCTTCTTCTTCTTCTTCTTCTTCTTCTTCTTCTTCTTCTTCTTCTTCTTCTTCTTCTTCTTCTTCTTCTTCTTCTTCTTCTTCTTCTTCTTCTTCTTCTTCTTCTTCTTCTTCTTCTTCTTCTTCTTCTTCTT